>VZSC01005225.1:436919-458040 GCA_013398225.1 Steatornis caripensis
CCCCGCGGCCAGCCCCACGGCCGAACCCCGAGCCCCGCGACGGGCTGGCGGTGCGGTGCGCCTCGGTCGCCGCCGGCCGGGGGAGCGGGGCCCGCCGTCACGCCTCCCCCGGCTCCCGCTTACGTTTGTGCCGCGGGAGAGATGCGTCCTCGCCTTGTCCTCTCGGCTCCCAAATGCATTTTAGGGGAAGGAGGTACTCACAGCTGGTGCCACTGCCTCTCGCGGGCCCCCTCCCCAGCCCAGCCCTGCCCAACCGAAGCAGCAGGTAGCTCTCAACCACCCCCTCCTCGAGCACAGCCCTTGACAGACACTTGCCAACAAAAACCCACTGGCTGAGCCTTCCCTCAATTCGTATTACGAATCAAAACACCCATAGCAAAAGCTGTGAGGGGAAAGGAAGCAGAGACCCGACTAGATCCCATTCCTTACAAGTGTGTTGGTTCAAACAATAATTTAAAAAGCACACTATCCACCACCACCCACTCGCCAGCTGGCAAACCTCTCTGCTGTCCTGTCCTGTCCTTTCCTTTCCCAGTTGACCAGCAGCCTGGACTGAATTCACAAATTGCCACACTTCTTCCCAGTCAAAGCACTATTTAAACAGGATTTCAAATTATGGGGGCAAGGAAGAGAAGCTTTATAAAATCAGACTAAACATATTTCTCTGGTTATGATATATCTTAAGGAATCTCCTGCAGCATTNATGCCGTTCAGCGCACCCGAAGGGCGAGGAGCGCCTTCCGTTCCCGCTGGGCTTCAGCTGGGAAGGCTTGGCTGGAAGCTGCAAGTTAACTTAAAACGTGAGGACGGAGCGGGAGCGGGGGAAGGGAGATGATGAAGCAGTATAAAGAGAAAAAGCTGAGTGCGCTGGAGGTTTTGCATTTCGAGTATAATTGGAGTGGGGTGCAGCAATCCTCCCTCCGGAAAACGTTTGAAGAGCAGATGTCATTTGTAGGGCTACAGTGCCGAAAGAAATGCGACACCCTTCACTGTCTTCTTCCTAAAAACACAAAGGTCTTTTTAGCTTTCATTTCCAGTTTTCTTACCTTGTCCCGGTAACAGAGCCTATTGTAACTTTATCCCGTAAGACATCTTTAGGCAAACCGTCTCTCAAAACAAACAAGGTAGAGTTAACCAGTACCAGGCATTGCAGTACATGCCACACAGCAAACCTGTGGTCAAATCCTGCAGACTTACTGAGGCAAAACTTCCATTGACCTAAGCAGAAATTTGATGCGAGTTAGGATTGCGGCATTTGGCTCTTGCTGAGTGTTACAAGAACAAAGATTTCACATCGGACCTGCAGCAAAGGCCCTCAGGTTGTAGGTAAGATGGAGAAAGGTGACATGAAATAAACCCAAACATTCCCAAACAGCAGAAAACAAGAGAAGTGGTAAGGTGCAAGGAAAAGTTGTACGAGACAAGGATTTTATTTTGTGCTCACTGAGGCTGCTCCGCTCAGCTGAAAAGGACTTCTCTGGGTGACCCAGGTAGCTGGGAAGAAGCAGAAAAATGGGGGCGGGGGGCAGCGCAGAACTTAGAGGGAACTAAGAACAAACCCAGACTAGTGAATTTTCTTGGGGATAATAGAAGCCAAAGTTATAGCAGAAAAAATTATTCCCAGGCAGCACACTAGAGTGTTCTAGTGTTGAATTTCACACTCAAGTTCATTTTCAGTAGCTTGAATCATGCAGAATGTATATGGTCTCACTGGCTGCCATCAGATTTCCTATTTACTTCACTTTTTGAAAGCCAAAGGTAAAAGCTGACAACATTTTGCCTTCCTATGTATGTATCCTGCATTACACAAAGTGACAGCAAAGCGTGAAAATATATTTGTTCACTGAAAAGAACATGGTGCCTGTGCAGGGAGGTACTGGACACCGCTGCAATAAAGGCTTTGTGAGCATTTTTAGTTTAAACCACACTGAAATGGCCTCCAACAACTGCAGGGTAATATTTCATCTAGTTTTTATTAGCATTAAGATGAACTAAAATGTGTATGTTACAGATTGGGTTTGGAATGGTTTGGTCCCATTCTGTGAAATCTATCAATCCCTTAAATAAGATGTCTTGTACGCAATAGATGTATAGTTGGTTTCTTAACGCTTTAGCATCAGCCATTAGGGCTATTATGGAGAGAATTCTGCCCCGAGAGTGACCCTGGATAAATCCTGCCCTCATTTCAGTGCACACATCAACAAGTATGGGATCCAACCTGCAGCACATGGCAGGATGGGCTGGGGACATCATGTGCCAAGATCTCGCTTTCCAGCAGTGTTTGTACCGAAGAAGGCACAACCTGAGATTCTTGCCAGCTGCACATACAGGGTGTACGTAAAGCTTTGCTGACCCTGATTATACGGTGACTTAAAACAATATAATGTTTAAAAATTAGCATTGGTTGTTCAGTTTTCTGTACTCAAAACTACAAAATCAAGTTCACAAAGTAGGACACTTCATTCCTATTTGGCACTTTGCTCCTTAGGTCCTTGCTACAGCCCCCGCTGTGGTTTGAACCCAGCCTTTAGGCCATTTGGACAGGGTCCTTGGCTATTCTCGTGTAAGGAGTCCAGGGGGCTGGTCAGCCCGTGGTCAGGCAGGGCCTGGGGAAGGGTTACCTGTGCCCTTCCATTTCCCCGCCGCACGCAGCTCACGTGTCTTTGAGCTACGTGTCCACAAATGAATTGGGAACGCACAAGGGATGCTCATTGTTCTCTTCCCTGTGTCTCTCTGCCTGGCAGTTCTTTTTTTTTTTTTCCTTTTTTGGAGAAGTGACTCTGCAGCTTGGTTGCTTTCCTTTGATATTAACACTCTTCAGAGCTGCTGAAGCTCCTAACAGAAGAAATTAGCACCATCTGATGCAGATGAAGAAAGCAAATGAGAAAGCACAAGGAAATAAATCAGTTCCCCGCTGTGAGACAGTGAGTGTGTGGTACTGTTGGAAATAGTCCAGCAGTCCCCAAACACGTTGCCCACCGCCTTGTGTTTTAGATCAGCTCCAAATCTCTTCTAAGCTTCACGGCAAAAATCAATACCAGTTTTATTCTTATACTTGCTTCTTCCAAGTGTTCTTAGAGCCTAATAGGCAAAACCTACCATGTTTAAAGCTATCGGATTACACATGTTTATTTCCAGAGCTATATATAGCAGTCTGTATACTTACACACACCAAAAGACATGGTCAAGATCCAAATGCGTTAGCGCTCATTGCAACACAGTGATGCTGGAGTTTCATTTCCTACGACAAATGCCCCGAGAGCCCATTTGTCACATCTGCTATCTCCTGCTTGACCACAGCCTATCCCTGATTTCTCTTACCTCTCAAAGTAAACTTGGGGATTACTGAAATACAAAATTAATTCTTTTGAGATATCACCCTTGCCTTTCTGACATGATTACAAGCTCTTCGTCTGTTTGTTTTCTCCTTTTCCAGCGTTTTTTTCCTCCTTTCACGATCTGACTTGCTCATCTCTCACTCCAGATTGCAGCTGCGCAGTTCCAGCCGCGCTTTGGGGCACAGAACCAGAGCTAATCTTCAACGGCACAAGAGGCGAGGAAAATGGTTTCTATCTCTGACTCTCCTTCCAGAAAATGTACAGGAGAGAGCTAGGGTTAGTGTATTGCCAGAGCCTAAAAATAAAGAAAAAAATGAATAAGAATTTGAAGGAAAATGTTTGAAATGGGAATGTGAGGACTGAGTGATGGAGCCTGAGCCTTATCCTACTGCAGTCAGTAGGAGCTTTACCTTTGACTTGACTAGGAGCAGAACGGGACCCACACAAGTTTCCTGGTACGGTCCCAGGATAAGGAATTTCTGGCAGAAGATTCACACTGCTATTGAGTTCCCTTCGGAGAACTGATTTTCCCTACACGCCACAATATATGGTGTTAGGCTACAAACCAAAACTGCTGAAACCTAGTTCAGCAAAATTATTTAGAATTGTCTCCGAGGCAGCCAAAAAAAGTTTAACACATTGCTCCGGTTAAAGAAAGTTACCAAGCTATCAAACATGATTAGGAAATACAAGAAATGGAAAGGATTACAGCATGTCTTTGACAACAAGTGGCTAAAACCGAAGAAAGGGGGACTCCAGGTCTGAAGCCGTTAGACGTGTCTATTCTTTGCAGAAAGTGAAAGCAATTGTAATGCCCAGCATCTGTCTTCTCTCTAGTTGTGCCTGTGACCTTCTGACAGAAGGAGTTAGTGAGAGGCAGTGTTCTCCAGTTTTGAATATGCTAAAAATCTCAAAATAGCTTTAAAGAGCACAGTTGATGACTTTTTAGATTAATCCTATACCTTCTAATTTTCTACCAGCAAACTAAAGAGATCATTAACATAAATTTACATTCTGAAGAATTCGGAGTGGAGAGGATTTTCCTGCCTTACAAGACCAACACAGAAAAACCTGGGAGGGGAAGGGGCTGAGAGAGGGAAGGAGAGATGCTGTGGGTGCAGGGGACCAAACTTAAGAGGTCCTGTCACACAGAGCAAAAAATCGGCATGATAGAGTCTGGACTGACAAAACCGCCAAGCCACAAATGACCATATAGATTAGTGAGATTCCTTAACATGCTTAGTTAAAGCAAACAAGGGAATATATCCAGCCAGGAGCAAGAAACAGAAGAGAGCCTCAGCGAACCGCAAGACAGGGTAGAGCCTCCAGACCACAAGGTTCCAGCTGCTCCAACTGAGAAAGGTGTCTCACTGAAGCCAAGATACTTGCAATGGTTTAAAAGACCAGGTATTATCCATTTTAGAAATTCACTGCTATAGCAGTGAAGCATAAAGCAGCGTAAAAACTCTCATGGAGAGAGCTGAAACGGGCGACTGAAGCAAAGCCTCCTGGAGGAGCAGCCGCGCACCCAGCAGCTGAAAAGCTGTGACGTCTTGTTCCAGCGACGGCACATCGTATGCCATACCAAGAATGCGGAGAAGCCTAGCCAAACACACAAGAAAATATCAAAGGAAGGGAGAAGCCTGAGAAGCAGTTATTAGGAAAGTAATAAGGGAACGGAAAATACGAGAGCAAGAACGAGTGCAACGTGGGAACCACGGGAACAGCTCACCAAATGAGAAGACTCCAGTTACCAAATAGGCTAAACTGCCAAGGGAGAAGCACAGTAAATTTCCATCTCAAACAGGGGGTCTGGAGCCTAAGAGCAACTGGTGAAAGGAAAAACAGAGAAGGAGTTAGAGAAAACCCAGTGACTTTCATTTTTAGTTAATCTTTATCCCATCGCTGATGGAGTGTTTTGCCATCCAGGCAGGAAGTGGAGACACCCACTCTTCCAGGCGGGAAGATGTATGTGACCTGAGGTCTTCTCTGGGATACTTGTTGAACTGAAAATCCCCTTGTAGGTGAAGTCCATAAATATGACTCAGGGTTTGTGCTCCTAGGGCCAAATCTCCATCTCTACCAGTGTGTGTCGAGGGAGAGACAGAGAGCAAGACGGGCCTCGGCGGGAGTGTTTAATCAGCATTCCCCCACCGGAGGGATGGCTGTGACCTCCTGCCACAGGCATTCAGCAACCTCGGTGGGGTCCCCTGCACCAGGGCTTCCCCAGCGTGTCTCCCCGGAGCCTTCTGCCCACTGCAGCACCCCTCTCCAGAGGGTTCTCTGTCATTGTATAAAATTTGCCCTGTCGCCATCAGCAAAAGGAAGCAAAACCTATTTTTGCAAAAAATGAAAAGCTGTCGTTGTCCTATGTGCATAGCACCCAAGGACACTTACTCAACCTCCTCGGTAGTGCTCCATAGTGCCCTTTCACATTGGAAGGATGTGAAAACCTTAGAGACACCTTAAAGGACGTCTTTCTGCAGGAAAAAATATAAAATATGCAGGTATTTCTTGAAAACCACTCTCTGTAAAAGAATAAAAATGGAGCCCATTTGGAGTGAAACTGTCCACACTCATATGGTGCTCTCAGCCCACTAGCAAAATCTCATCAGCACTAAAAATTGCTCACACATCTGGAAGAACCAGCGCAGTCATCTGGGAAGTATTTCATTCCCGAGCCGCAGAGAGCTCTGCATCAGGCCAGTCCGATTTAAAGACATTCCCTTTCTTTTCTCAGCAGCTGTGGGAGACCCTTCATTCCTCAGTTCATTAGTCCTAGAAAAGTCTTTCTTTCTTGACTATCATCTCCACTTCCAGCACTCGGGCTGTGCAGGTTTTCATAGTGTTGCCTTGCAGCCAAACAACTGTTCCCAGGTATTCCTTCTGCAGTAACTAAAATACAGTTTTGGCTTCCTTCTGCAAAATCAGCTTCTGCCAACAGCAAGGGGAGTTTGCATAAGCCTTAGTCCTCTACTTTCTCAACTGATGAGATGTGAGCTACTGATGCTCAATGACTAACACCATGTTAAGTCTCTGCCTTGGAGTCAGAGGACTTGTTCTCACAGTAAAATTCTTACCAACATTTTCTCTCCACTTATAGAAGCAGAAAATTCCATGAGGCTCCAGTTTATGACCTTCAAAATGATGCAAAATACACTTTGAGCCAGCCACAAGAACTCCATTTTCCCTGCCCAAAATTTGAGAGAGAGGAAAATAATGTCACAATACTATGAATATTTATGAACTCCATCTTTGGAAAGAGAGAAATTTAATCACAAAACCATAAATAATTTGACCGACTTCACACAGTCTTCTCAACCATGAACAATAAATGATTGCTCTGATATGTCAGAAAGTTTCCTCCAAGTTCCCACCGACTCTCTCCAGTGGTTTTTAAATACCCTGAGTCTGTTAACATACGGCATACCTAAATCATGCAGCACAATGGAGTAATTTAAACCTGACAACATTTGTTGATGACGTTCAGCAAACCAGGAGTTTCCAGACTCAGTAGGTATTAACAATATCAATGAAAACGGAAATTGCATTATTTCCCCCTTTTTTCTTTTTTTGCATTAGTAAGTCATTATCAGACTTCTTCAGTACTCTTTAGCTCTCAATAAAGGGGAAAAAATGGCACTTATTGTTTGTTTTCTTGGAATCTCTGGATGTAAGAAGAAAGCCAAAAGTATTGTCAAGTACAACATGGTATTTTTGTCTGATGAACATTTAATTTCCAAATTAAGAATTCTAGATCAGGCATGCGTAATGGCAGGAAAAATTTTCTATAGAGAAAGAGACTTTAAGTAGATGGCTTTTTCTGAAAATACCAGACAGATGAATATGTGGAATCCAAGACCAAAATACACTGGCACTAACTTCAATGCTGATATTTTTACAATACCAGTATAATTAATTTTTGTAAATCCCTTACAGCTGTACCACCAATATAGCATAGTATTTTTAATAGGCTATTTTCTTCACCTTATTTTTAGAGATGAAATTTTGATCCTGTCCTTCAGTTATTTAAGATTGATTAGATATGTCAGCGAGAACTACTACTGCAGGAAAGTAAAGGACCAGGTCTTTCACCAGGCACAGAATTATTGCGGAGCAGCCCTTCGCACCTCCCCACTCACGTCATGTGAAAAAGTAAAACTTAATAAAATCCTCCTATAAACACTGATTTACAAAAAAACTAGAGAATAATTATGAATACATCTGAAAGATGAGACTGGGTTTTTTTTTGCTTGGATCAAACAAGTTCATTAAGCCAGATGTGCTTGGATTATTCTTATTACAGAGAGCTGTAAAAACCTCATGGTTGTTTAGTTATCCGGTGTTGGCTTAGACGTAGTTGAAAGCTGAACAACAGATGATATGAGTAACTGCACGACGTTGACCCAAACGCACACCCAACAGTTTAGTGAATGAACAGCATCAAGGTAGGGAAGTCCAGAACTTGTCCAAGTACCAGCATTAACTTTTGTTCGCAACCTCGCACTGCGCACTAGGGTCCTTACAGGATTGCGGACTGTTTTCACAGGGCTCCAACCTCCTTCTAGTGGTCCAGGTCCTCCAGAGACAGATGGGTGTTGCACCCTGGGACCTCCAAGGAGCACAAGGTGAAACCTGCAGTGTCTGTCCTGGACACAACTGAGCTGCTGCTTTTGGAAAGGCTCACAGCCTGTGAGAATTTTAAAGGCAGGACAAGAGACATCAGGCTGGCACAACGATCTTCTGCACTGCCAGATTTTAGCCACTTTCTTTGAAGCAGAAGATGCCAGACCTTACCTCAGTCTCCATTTCCAAACACAGGTACAATAATACACTTTTTTACCTTCCTTCAGAAACTGCTGGGGCTGTTTAAGGTTTTCTGAAATAATTCAGCCGAGACCGTCGTTCACACAGACCAAAACGCAGACACCTATCTCTAAAACCAGTAAGGGGAAAAAAAAATTCTGTATTTTGTTCTTTTTCTGTTTTATAGTTTGGGGATCACTTTTTTGTTTTAAATACTTATGGCATTATAATGTGCATACAAAAAAAAATAGCATTTATGGTTATCAGATGTTTAGCTGTGCTTTAAATTGGTCGGCCAACACATGTAAGGTAGCTGTTCTTTTCCAAAGCAAAGCATTCTCTCTCAATAGCTAACTTGCAATGATTTCAGTTACATATGTAAATATAACAGCATTCTTATTTGCCTGTTGGAACAAAATGGATTTTAATAAAAATTTTCAACATAATTAATATTTTATTCCTTTACAAAGAATTGCTGCTACAACCTTTCTTATCTGAGCAAGTATTTTTATAGTTCAAATACACATTAAGAAGTTGGACAAATATCCCCAGGTGTTTTCAGAAGATTTGCATTATTCTTGAAATGACATTATTGATAAGAAAATTATTTCCTTAAACTTCATATTCTTTACAAGTTTGGGCGTTTTTAGGTGGGTTTTTTTTGGGGGGGGATGCTGCCGATGCTTGGTTTTGTGCGGGTTTTTTTGGTTTGTTGGTTTGGGGGTTTATTCGTTTGTCATTTGTTTGGTGGCTGGGGCAGTATGAGGCTGATTATAAACAGAATTTCTTCAAACCAGTAGTTTGGGCAGTTCATTTGGAGTATTCGCAAGTCCTAAACCACCACATTTGCCAAAGCAGACTCCTGAGGAAACAGTGGCAATCAAAAGGTGTTACATTTTCCAAAACTTAAAAGCTTCTCTTCAAATCCATCTGGACATTTCAGTAGCACACTTCTTTATATGAATATGACCTTCATTTTTGGCAATATCATCTCTACCAGGTCCAGTTCACCTTTGCAAAATCCCAGTAACCGTCAAATACACCCATGGGTTTTGTGGAAGAACTCCGTATATCAGGAACTTGGCCACAGGGCAGGGGAGCATTTTCACGTGCCTCTGACAGGCAGCAGCAACTCTGTGCCTTTGCTCAACCCCGTTTTCTGCACTTTGGAGGACGGAAGAGATTTTGAAGGCCTTTGTTTTAGGAAACTTGGGGGTAGGAAACTTCCTTCTAGGCTTCATACTGAATGACAGAAGAAAGGACATGTACTAGCAACAGCCAGACAAGCACGCCCTTGTCCTACATGCAGAAGTGGAGACGACGCATTAATCCATAGAGACGAAGACGTGCACCTATTTTAAGAAAAAGGTCATTTTATGATCTTAGTGATACTTTTGAGGAAATGCTGGTGCCTGCAGGTGCACTGAAGGACTGATCACTGCTGTCACACCATCGTCAAGTAGCGGGAAGAATCCCCGTGACACCAAAGGTGCTTGTTCTGCGCTATGGGATTTTACGCGCTGACATTAGTTCACTTGGCAGTTTGACAGCAAAAAGAGCAAATCTTTATTTTGCATAGCAGCAGGTAACATATTACTCCAAATTTGTAAATAATTTAACAGAGTAGTTATCAGAGAAATATTTGCTAACACTGACAATCACTTCCTTGTTGATGTTAAGGGGTTTATTTTCCATTCTTTCCTATGCCTCTCCAGTTCAGCTTCTTCCCACATTTGACAATCTTCCATAAAGACACTGAAGAAAATGATTCCGCAAAGTATTTGGGAGTGTTTACAAAGCATATAAATAGACTGTGCTGTATCCAGAGTAATTAGTTGTAAGCAAAGTAATAAAAAATGTGGAGAACTTACAGGCATGCCAGATGACTGAAAATCCAAGATGTATTCAGATGTTAGGGATAGGTTGCATGCTATATGCATATAGGATAAATGCCACTGCATAATCTGAGGGCAGCAAATGAGCAATGGACTACATTCAGACCAAACACATGTAATACAGCTGAACTATCAATCAAGCCAGATGTTAATTTAGCTCATGACCCTAAAAATACATTTCTGCAATCTTATACGCAATGTGCAAGGCAGGATGTGTTTTTCCAGACTATTTACTGAAAACCAAATAATTCTGAAAGAGCAGGCTTAAAAACATCCAAACTCTTCAGAACCTCGCCATTGCAAATACAGCTTCTGTGAAGAACTATTTAGAGAAAGAACAGTAAGCACTGAAATTATACCTCATTCCTGTTGTGTAAGCGGCCAGTTGCAGTGAAAAACCCTGGCCCTCCTTGCCCCCTGCTGTTATGTTTTAAAAATTAATGCAGGACTCCATCAGATCAATGTTTATTTCAGACAGGGAGTTTTTGGCTGAGCTGTAGCTAATGTCCTTGGTGTGTTTTAAGTAGTATATCAGAATGAATAATCTACTTTGGCAATACTGTATTGTATTTCCATCTCTTGTTTAAGGAACTAATGTGTAGCAAGGGAACCTTTAAGGATTCAGTCTCCAGTGTGGGAGACAATTACACACGTACACACGCTGCGATGTGTGACTACAGTCCATTAAACAGCAGCAGCCCTGAACTTCGCGCTCTCTACACCGTTCTCTGTTGATTTACCTCCTGTAGTCTGAAATAGTAACTAATCCCCCCACCTTGTATTTCCCAGAAGAATAATACAGAACAAAAAGCATCAGAATTACATGATTCAAACCATTTTGTTTTTCTAAGGGTCTAAATGCATGATAGTGACAGGAGCCTGCTGTGCTTTCTAGCTGCAGACACAGGAGCCGGTCGCGGAGGGAAGCGCACGCGGCGCGGGGGTGCGTTATCCTCCAGCCCTCGGCACCACTCAGTTATTTCTAAGCAGAGTATCAAACGCATGCAAAACATAACAAATGCTGATAGTTGCCACAATATATGGTGATCATCTGAAACTCAATGGTTTCTTGGACCATTGAGATCACTTGCTGCTCTCAGGAATGCACTTTTTGCAGAGGCACACTCAGAGCTTGAGGTAAATCTGGCAGCTTGAGATCGATGCTGGCTGTGCTGTCAGTCTCTCCCCTGAATTGCTGACTTCAGTTAGGCACCGTCAGTAACACTGTGGTTCTCCATGCAAGATGGATGCAAGGCTGATGGTCTTGTTTCACCTCCCCCAGGAACTGCTCTCCACAGTGGTAACAGTGATAACGTTGGATAAATATACTGCAGCAGAGTCTGGCCCTTTGCAGCCTTGCATCTGTGTCCTCTCTCTACCATAGCTCTGTAGCAGGGAGTTTCTTGACACAAGATTGCTTCCTTCCCAGTCTGTCACTGTGTGGTTCCAAGTGCTGTAAATGCAAAAAGCTTGATGGATGGTGGCACTTCAAATTGCATTCGGCTTGTTTTTGTCCTGTAGTCCACCAGTCTGAAGAGATTATCCTCCCAAACAATACCAGCTGTGTTATGATAACTTTTTTAGTTCTCAGTTATTTGGATTGACATTGCTACCCCCGCACTAAGCTCTACAGCATAGACTTGCCGTTGTCTGCCTGAGCTCACGCATCTGACAGCATTGCAAATAGCAGTATACTACACTCCGATGATACTCCTGCTCCATTTTAAAACAAAACCAGGGACAGCCTACTAATATGAAGTCATTTAGTTTTCCCGTTTAACTCAGCTGCACCTCCTGGCCTGTCCCAAGAATCCCTGGTAACCTCATTCTTTTGCATTTCGCTTCTCCTGCATGGAGCTTGGACCCTGTGCCTTGTGCCTCTTTGCTCTTTCCTCTCCATTTGTGCTGTGCAAAACCTGTAAAGACAGATTGTTTGGCATCTTGTTCGGTACTCTGCTTTCATCAACAGCTGAGCTTTCCTGTGTTCCCTGTACGGGGAAGAACACACACAGAGTTAATTATGGGAGCCCAACAATGCTGTACATCCGAACAGCAATTCATACAGCTGCATCTTGTATGTGGCTTTGTTTTGAAGTTACGTGGTCCTTACGCCATAGCCTTATTGGAGTACTTTGATGCCCTCTCATAAAAGATTTCAGCATGATCAGGAAAAGGCTTCTTTGGCAAACCGATCCAGTGTTTTATATCCTGGTTGTATGCAAGCATAGACTTCATCTTTTTCATACTCTGACGATGTGGATTTCTTTTCCCCCTCCTACTGGCAATTCTTGAACTATATTGTGTACCCATCTATCTTAACATTTCTTAAGTATATACCAGGCTATAGCACTGCATATAGAGATTTAAAATAGACAGGCAAAATTATTTTAGTGATTTAATAAAAAGATTAATTTTAATAAAAATTATCAAACTTACCTGCAACTCAATGGTGTCATTCAGAGGCTGAAACATGCCATGCCTAACTCAAAGGGAACTATGACAAAATTTTAAAAAATATTTTTTTTCTGTATCATATTGGAGGAGGGATCTTTCTTCCCCTTTCCCCAGTCAGCATATTTAAGTGATCTAGACTGGATTACAGCTGCCCAAGAAACAGCTCTCCATTCACTAGTTCTCACGACAAATCATACAATAGCTTTATCCTGCCCTTGCATTTACGGGTTTTGGTTTTATTTTCTTTTTTTCCCAAGATGTTCTGACATTTGTTAAATTACATTTATGTGGTTTGTTGACAGCATAATTTAGCTCATGAGATGTTATAGCTGATTGTATGAAAATCTTGAATTGCTTTCCCAGTGACAGGTAATGACATCTCCCACCAGGGGTTTATTTTGGTCTGCTTCCCTTTGTCATATTTTCAGTTTTATTTTAGCTTGCAATTGCACAGTCCTGAATGTGCTACAGTAGAATCCACCGTGAGAGAGGAATAGCAAATCATTTACAAATTTCTCACCAGACAACTTGGGTTGTCTGGATACCGTTTCCTATGTAAAGGAGTAAAATAGGTACTTACAAATAAGTGAGTTTTAGGGGATCGGCGTTAGTCTTTCAGCAGAGCAAGTCAAGCCATGCTCTGGAATGACACTCAGGAATATGGCTCATACTTTGCAAGTCTTCTCTTCAACAAGAGTGATTAGGAATCCTTCATTTTTGCCTAAACATGATACATTCACGAGTCCCTTGTTTCAACAATGAAAGATCAGATTTACGTTGGCTCATTTCAGACTCTCCTTTCCAGAGAAAATCCTACTGCAAAATACATTAGGAGAGGCAATGGGAGAGCAAAGCTCCTATGTTTCGATGCCTCAGAGAGGAGCCTGGATGCACTGTGGAGCCAGAGGCACCATGTGCTGCTCCTGCCTGCCCTGCCATCCCCATGCACAGGCTGTTGTGGGGTACACAGCCGCCGCCCCAAGCAAGGAGATACCCATCCAGGACAGATATCCATCGCTCTGCACACTCACTGCCTGCCCCCTGACTCTGGCGCCGCCCTCGCACAAACCTCTGCAGCCGCTCAGCCAGGAGATGCATATCGAGGGGCTGTGTACAGGATTCCAGCACCCAAAGCTGACAGTAAAACACTTCAAGCCGCGGATTTATTAACAGCTCCAGGTCCTTGTAAGCAGCTACCCTGAAACACATTACCCTGGTTTACTTGAAGTTTAATCAAGTTGGGCAAACACATCCTCTTTGCTCCAGTATTTCTACCTGCAAAAAGCTACCTACTACTTTCACATATACAAATATTTAAGAAAGAAGTTGCAGTCTACGATGTTCTTTTCAACACATTTTAACTCGTTTTCTGCAGAGTCATCTCACAGGGACATGTCTCGGCTCTGTTGCAGTTTCGCGTTCAAATACTTACAATAAACAGCAAATGCCCAGGACGGGAATGACCGGTCAGTGTTTCCTGGTTATAGTTTGGATGTAACCTCAGTAAAACCAAGGAGACGTAACTACTTCTTCATTTCTTTGTGCCGTCGTGATGGAGCAATAGCTGCCAATACGTTATCAATAGCCACACAACATCATCTNAATGACAGGTCAGTGTTTCCTGGTTATAGTTTGGATGTAACCTCAGTAAAACCAAGGAGACGTAACTACTTCTTCATTTCTTTGTGCCGTCGTGATGGAGCAATAGCTGCCAATACGTTATCAATAGCCACACAACATCATCTAAAACTGAATGCATTTCAGGGCAAGAAGATTCACACACATTTTGGTGAAATATTTATGTGCCTGTGACAGGAATAAGAAAAAATCCTAAGAAACCTCGGAGGGGAAAAAACTAGCATGAAAATGCTAGCTGTTAAAACAGCTTCTTTGGGGAATTATCAGTAAGTATGAATATTTACTGAAAAGACACATTTCCTTCTTTGATTTCTGAAGTACTAAGACAATTTTATAGTTAAATGTGGCTGCTTTCAGAATGATTAATTCCACTGTTAGGTGTTACTCTGTACTGGAATAACCTTTCAGGCTTTTTTTGCAGACCTGTCATGCAAGTGAAGAAAAATTGTAGGAGTATGTTTGCCCCAAGCCTTTGAAAGGTTAGTTTATAGACTCCATAGCTTTATACAAACAACTTGAAACCCTTTTAAATCTGGAAGGAGATACATGCCTAAGTTGGAAGTTAGCAATGTCACATGTATTTGGGAGGACATCAATCTCTTTCTGAAGAAAGAGTGTTTCTCACCCTGTACCTGACACTGTTTGCTTTCTCAGGGAGAATGAAGCATGTGCAGTTTACTTCCAGGACCTTGCAGTCAGGGCTGTTTTACAGCTTCGTTACGTGAAGATCCAGAGACAGATGGACTGCACTCTCCGCAGCCTCGGGGCTGGTCACTGTGTTGTCACCACAGAAGACCTTCACCTGTTCCTCACCTACAGTCTCTGAACCAGGCCCTTCCCTTTGCTGAACATGAAAGTTGCTTATGGGAAACAGCATGGAGAAAACTCCAGTAGTAACCAAAATACCTCAGGTTTTAAAGATTCAAAACTGTATCAGGCCAACATAAAAGTAGAAATGGGAAAACTTGAGGTATCATCAGACTGATGTACCTTGCTGCATCTTGGGCTGCTTTGGGTGAAACAGATTTGGTGGGTTGTTTCCAATGCCAGTCTGCATTGAAAAATGCATGTTGCCATGCCACCCTCAGGGCAGCGGAAGTCAGCATTGTACAGAGGTCTAAAACTACCACCAAGATCACCGTTCTTCAAATTCAGCGCCACACGTCCTGCCAGAAGGGCCACATTGTCTTCCCCAACACACGTAGTTCACTTGGCCTGACCAATGCAAGCACCAGCAGCTGTGCCGAAGCATATTTTTACTGCTGACTTCTAACCTCATCGCAATGGAATAAGCACACAGGCACGACAGCGTCAGTCCTGATGGCGGAGGTCCAAAGGACCAAGACGGGAAGCTGTGCTGACATCAACAGGGAGAGGAGGCAGGACAGTTAGTTGGACAGTGGACTCCAGTTCACGCCTCGTTTGGTGAGCCAGGACAGGTCAATCAGCTGCATTACAGGTGTTCATACTGCTGGTATAGTAGCACTAGGATTCACACCTTTGCTCTATGAATTTTAGAGGATTAGTCAGTGTTACTGTCATACAGAAATATTACCTACTCGTAGGAGAGTGAGAAATCCCAGAGCTGGAAGAGAAAAGTTTAGGATTGTTTCAGGTCATCCTCCTTATTCTGGGTGCTAAGGGATCCCAGGTGCAGCAGGGATGGCAACACCTTTGTGCTGTCCACCAGCTCCAAGGCAGCCTGGACTCTTGTGCATCACGGCTTTGCCCTCAACAGTCCTTCCCCAGACATGCAGAACTTGCTCTGGGGCCTGAGGGACCACCCTGGGAAAGAGGCTTTGGCAGTGCTTCAGCAGCATGTGAACAACGGCTGGGCATAGGGGTCTTCTGGTCCCGCAGGTCACTCCTGACAGCTCAGTTACCTGTGACGAGGTTCTCCCCTCTGATCTATAGGGGACAGCAGCTAGAGAGGAGGGACCAGACCCTACTGTGCCTCAAGTACTGCAGCCCCGAGTGCAGGGCTGGTTCAGTGACATCCCTTTGGACACCAGAGTCAGAGACAAATGTAATCATGAGTACAATTGCTACTCAGATCAGCTGCTTATATTTCTCATGTACATTCAGTCAGTTCTGCCCTCAAATTAGTTTTCCACTGGCCACACTGATTTCCATGACAATCTCCTACATTTACGCTAATGAGAAAAATAGCATCAGACCTGCTGAATTCCCTGATGATTGTCTTCATTTTTGGTTTTTCTGCTCATGGAAAGGCACAGAGCAGACTAACTCAGGAACACTTCTTTGGCCAACAAGGGACATTAACAAGAGAAGTCAAAGGAAGTGTTTTCATTCGTCACAATACATTTGTAAATGAACAAAAATTCTTCACATCTGGCATTGTAGTCTAGCCAGCAGGTACTTTTCATGATTTGCTAGGATGTTATGTCCATAGTAGAAGGGTGAAAAATGATCCAACAAAAACAGTTGACATCTATAAAGCATATTAAATATTGATGTCTGGTGTGGGACTTGGACAGAACTGAACTGGTGACAAATCAAAGGAACCATCTCCCATAACGTTAAATAGCAAAAAGCACCAGAAAGTATCTAGCATAAATTACTTTTCCATTTCATTTCCTGATTCAACAACCTTTTTAAATGAATGAATGCATCTTCTTGATGAGTTTTCCAGCTTTGTTTTAGAAGAGGAAATGGAAAAGACTGTGGTTCACCCATTAAAGGGGAGGAGAAAGCTGTGTAAGCTTTGTCATGTTTCCTCTTCACTCTAGAGAAGGTTGAACTCCGGCTGTCTTGTAGGAAGCTTATTGCAATGGGCAAATATTACAGATATTCTGAGAACAGCAACAGTTTGTGGCTGGTGAACTTTGCACAGATCATTTACGGAAAAAACTGAAAGTACCTGTGCAGGTACTATAAATAAGCCCAGGAACAGCATGTTTGAGGAGAACATGAAGAGAAGATGTTTGACTGATAGTAGACAAGACCAAGCCACGTCTTACTGTGGTACATTTTGCACGGTCCAACACTGCTGAAAGGGCCAGGTGCAATAGGAAGCTTGTAACGAACATTTTAATGAACCATGAATAAACACTTTGCAGCAAGGAATTTCTACTGGTTTGTGTTCGGGGTGGTGGTGGGAGGGGTGTCCCCCTTTTACCTAGCTCTCAAAACCAGGATCAGCGAGGTGTCTCCTTCACTGTTACAAACACGACTTCCAGGAGAAGCACATCGGAGTGTCCCACAGAGGGAGGGTGCAGGTGGTTCCAGTGACCGTATCTCAGAGCGGGGCCATTGCACTCAGACATCAGGACTCTGTTGGGTCCTCCAGCATTGCTTTAGCAGAAAACACCATTATTCATGCTTCAAACTCCCCTTTGAATTCATGTAAAACAGCCTTACCGTAAATGAGAATCAGCCCCAGATGTCTTTACAGGAAATACTACATGGGGAAAATGCATAGCCCTACAAATATAGAAACCTTTCCTCTCTCCATCCATTTTCAAACCTGAAATTTTCCCGAGACATATAAAGACACATATAATTAAGGACATTGAGCTGGCTGTAGGGATGCAAATACATAGCCCTGTTCTAAGTTAGGCCATTGAAACACAAGTGGTGAGACAGACCACTAATCAAGGAGAAAACCATTTATAGAAGGAAGGAAGCAAGGAGGGGGCACGGCACGCCTGCCCATAGATCAAGCAGTGGCCTTGCACATGCAATGGGCCTCATTACAGATGTAACACATTCTCCCCCTCCCAGCATCCCCACGGCCTCCCTTCGCCCACGTGGCCTTGGCAAGGGTCGGAGGACAGGAAGAAACAGCTTTTGCCTTTGCACAGGATGATCAGGGGCTCGTGTATTGCTGAAATGCCATATCCACAGCTTCCCAGAGTCGTACGGACAGCAGGGACATCACAGGGTTAGGCTCAAATGCAAGACTTACTGAATTCATATAGTAGCTTGGCGGGGAAAAAGGGGATCACTGGCATATACGTTTTCGCTGCAATAGAAATTAGTCCAAATTACTACTCGTGTTTCATTGCAGGCCAGGTTTTTGCAGCGTGGCAGTTCTCCCAGGTTTGCTGATGAGCAGTAACCAGCTCTTCTAGTGCACAGTCATGGGGGCGGTGGCAGGGCTATGACCTGCAGCACAGTCCCACTCAGCACCCGCACGTCTGTCGGGCTCCCAATGCATCCAGTATATCACTACTTTTAAGTGAAATTCCATTGCACCGTAGTCGCTATATACAGCTACAAAGAAACCCTGCGTGCAGCCCTTCTCCTGACGCAGACCTGGCAAAACTCACTCAGCGAGAAGGTAAAAAATGTGGATATTTGCCATCTTCCTCTTTTACGCAGGTGTCAGTGTAGGCTGACAGGGCCAGTAGAGAGCATCAAAGCTGAGCGAGCTTCCAGCAATACTTTTTACATAAAAACCTGTATTATGCAGCTGTCCCAAATTTTGAAAGAAATTGGCTGGGATGAAAGAGGAGCTCTGTGCAAGTTAACCATTTCCTGTGAATCCTGGTTTTGGTCCTGTTCCAGGAGTAAACCAAACACCTGTAGTGAACACTAAGCAACACACCAGGCAGCTCCAGTTTGCCACGGGATACTGGTTTCAGTACACTGGAGCTTCTGGAAGAGCAAGTCTGATCATACTAGTGGCACAAGGGACATAGGCATATTTGTCTCCCAAAGCATTTTTAAACTGGTTGGATGTGAAAGAGCAGGCAATAGCCCCAGGTAAATACGGATGGAGGCACACTGTTGAATTGTACACTTAATAATATGTTTTGCTTTCTTCCATACACACTTTCCGTCTTCCTGAAGGCCTTGCTTTCTCAAAACACTCCTTTAATTTGAGGGCAGTTCTGATTAAATCCAAAGCAAATAAAAGTTGGGTTTCTCCCCTGCCTGGAGCCTGACAGGGAGCAGGAGATGACCCCATGGCGGTTCATGCCTGCTCCTGTGCTGCGAGGGCACAGCAGCAGTGGGGCCACCTCCTGCCCCGCCGTCATCTCCCCGCTCCCGGGGCTGCCCCAGCATATGCCCACGGCGCCGCACCTCTCCCTGCACTCACCCAGGGGTCCGTCATCCACAGCCGCAGCTGCACTCTCACCCGGACACCGCTGGTGCCGGACATGGCGGGTGGCACAGAGCAGGGAAGAAAACGCACCATTTAGCTCGTTTCTTCCCACACCCGGGATAGGTAACACCGGGTCAGCCCTACACGATTCCCCCACACTGTGGGGGAGAATTAAATAGCGCGCTTGGACGCCTTCACGGGAAGCAAATAGAAGGCATGCATTGCTTACCAAGAAAGGCCATCCCTAAGTAAACTTTTTATGATTCAAGTTGTCACCCAGGACAAAGCCTCCTTTCACCAAAACACAACATTGAAAATCGCTCCCCTTCCCTTAGAGTTCCTCTTTCTCCAAAGATCACACTCTTCCTTTCCTGTGTTATCAAAGTAATACCTCCAGAACAAGCAAGTAATATAGCAGCCATGCCAAAACAGTGGGAATGCCTTCCTATAATACAGTTTCTTGCTGAGCGATGATTTTAAAGGAGGAAGAGGTAAATTCACCCTTGTTTTATTCCCTGCAGTGGAGAAAAAATAAAATAAAATAATGTTGCTATTGCATATTCAGCAGATTAGTTATTTTGCAGTTCTTCATTCACTGTTTTCCCAGCCTTTTCCACACCACACGAGATACTTCTATTACCAGCTCAGTGAATGGAAATACTGCCAGGGATGAAAGTTAACGCTATTTCCTGAGCAGTCCCAAGATTACCTTAATGCACCTATGTGCCAGCGTTTCAACTCATCTGCTACAGATTCAGTAGGGCAAGTCTGATTACCCTGCCACCGAATGCTGCCTATTCTGTTGCAACAGTATGAAAGAAAGTTAAACGTGTTCCTCATGAGGCCATGGTGTTGGTCTGTCTGCCCCTCCGCAGTGGACGCGGCGTGACACGAGATGGGGATGCTCTGTGACATGGCATACTCTCAGCAGCTGCTCTCAGAGAAGTTTCTGGTCTAAAATCTAGACGTGACCCTTAGAGTTTTCTGTTGAAAGCTGTAAAAGCTCATTAACTTTCTTATCAATTTGCAGGATAAAGTTTGTGATCTTACTAGTGAGTAAAATTGCATTAAATAAAAGTTATTCCTGTGTCTGTTTCAGCAGCCAATCTGGCCCCAGCACGCCCATCAGCTTTCTGAAACAAACCACGAACGTCTTGCCTTCAAAGGAAAAAAAAAAAAAANATTCCTGTGTCTGTTTCAGCAGCCAATCTGGCCCCAGCACGCCCATCAGCTTTCTGAAACAAACCAAGAACGTCTTGCCTTCAAAGGAAAAAAAAAAAAAAGTGGTTTTCTTTCTAATGCAGTATTCACTCAAAAATATTTTGTACTTAAGGACTTTCTTTGCCACGTTAAGATATATCAGAAAGCTCTCAGCTCCCAACAAGCTGAGCTGTTCAGCACCCAAAAATGTAGCTGAGCTAGTGAGACATATCTGGAGAAAGCTTTAAATTATTTAAACTAATTATCACAAGGATGCAGGTTGAGGTTTTAGATTTGAAAAATGAGGACTTATTTCAGCAGGCAGAAGCCCAAATGCTCTGCCTGTTTGCACAAAGCTAAGTCACTCAGATACAGGAGGGTTTGGGGGAATGGCTCTGAGCCCACGCACCCCCCTCAGAGCAGCGGGTCTGTGCTGGAGACACAGACACACCTTGATTTCTCCTATCTGAGGTGAGTTCAAGACAGATTTGCTGGGATTTAGTAATAACACAAAACTTCAACTCTGTGTGTTGTAGCACGATTGATTTCTGTAGTGCAAACTCAGGGTACGAAGCTGCCCATCGCCAGAACGGGCAGAAAAAGTTCCCTTCTGTCTAACAGTCATTTACTATGTGCCAAGGTAGTTAGTGGGAAGGATTTGGAAGCAACACTGTGCACAGTGTATGTATGTTACCTACTGGACCTTTTTTTTTTTTTTT
>VZSC01005225.1:458181-483460 GCA_013398225.1 Steatornis caripensis
TGGACCTTTTTTTTTTTTTTTTTGCTTTTCACCAGCTACAGAAACCAAACCTTATCTACGGATTTTCTTTCACAAATATCCTACAATTGACAGAGAGGAATAAACTGTGCATCACACGGGTGGTGACACAGCACGCACAGTATAAGCACAGCACTCTTTCAGATGTTTTCCAAAGTCTTACAACACCGTAATAACTCTGGTTTTCTTCCCTTATTCTACATCAAGACTATAAGAGAGAAAGGACAGTAAAAAAGCCCAAGCACCCAGCTGCAATCACAAGTCTATGTACAAACATTTTGCGATTTTCACACAGATGACTACAGCTACAGTCACCTTCAACGGCAGGGCACTGAGATAGCAAAACAATGCATTTAGCTGCCTAGAATGGGTTTCTAGACACTAACATGCGAGTATCATAGCAAAGGAAATCGTAGAGAGGAACCAAATAAGGAACATGCAAGATCTGCATTAGCAGCTGCATTCAACCATCAGAAGCTGCAGGATGAAGCACATCCACTTCTCCCCCTCAAAAAAAGACAACCCCCCCCAACATCATTCTACAAAGAAATAACTTTGTTAAAGCATACAGACCCTACTAAGCATGAAACTCTAGCCACAACACGTAATAACAGCCTTACTTACATACTGCTTCTTACAGAGACACCCAAAATAGCCACCCAGGGCCAACATTCATCCAGCTCAAGAGCAGCTGTTCTGCAGAGGAACATCTCGGCAGCTGCCCCCAGCAGCCAGGGGGCTGCCTCAGGCCTGGGGGGTGTATAGGGAAACCAGCTGATTGTTTGGGGCTGATAATTGTAATTAGAGACAATGTATCTCAGCTGGATCTTCACCTAGGCCTACTACTGAGGGTCTTTCTCGTATAGAAGGCTATAATGTATTTAATCATCCATCTATATTTTATGTCTTATTCATATCTGTGTTATTTACATTTTTCCTGTTTCTTGAACAGCAGCCCACATGCAAGGGGGTGGGGGGAAGACAGCCCTATCTCATCAAAACCATAGCACCTTCAAAAACTGCTAGCGTGGGGCTAAAACCTTTACCCAGCTTTTGGGAGGGGAAATATATATATATATGTATTTACATTTCTTTTGAACCTCTAAATTAAGCAGGAAGGGGTTCAAGTGCCCCAAAGCGATTTATTGTAGCTGCTGGGAGACAGGAAAGTTGCATACACATTCCTGTTAATATGAGTAAGCATGAAACGAAGGCACAAACTCCACTTCTGCACAAAGCACATCCATCTTTATGCTAAAGTGATTTATGAGGTGAAACCATCTGCCTGTAAGCACCTTTTAAAGTAGAACCAACAATTGCTAATAAAGCAGCTATTTAGAGCGATGATAAATACATCAGTGTAAGCAGGTGCAGCCCTGCTTCTCTCCACAGCATGAACATGCCCTATACCAATGGTGAACGTGGGTCATTGTCAATGGCATGTTTCAGAGTGTGTTCAGAACTACATCGGATGCTGGGCATCATCACAGTATCTTCCAATACGATATATGTTGTGAAACTGGTGGTTTTCTGGGACCTGCAGAAATAAAAAATGAATGAATGAAATACACTGCACTGTGCTGAATGACAGCAAGAAACAAGCTCCTGCTGCATGCCCTCCAGTCCTGGATTTGCTTCGCTAAACTGAGCCTGAGGCCAAAATAGGACGATTGTTTGATAATCCAGGTTTGTCTCAGTAAAGCTGACACTGTTACTCATAATTTACCGAGGAGATTCTTCTATTGACAGCTCACTGTGTAGTGTTTAGTAAAACCTGAAACACACGCTGTACATCTTTTTGCACGTGGGCATTGGAAGAGCATGAGAATATTTAATGCCAGGATGTTACTGGCTTCTCTGCAGACGCATCGGTATCTGTACTCCTCCTGCGCCACCCGCCCTCAGGGTCTGGTGGTGCTCAGCACGCCTATGCATCTGCTGGGCTCTGCTGGCTGCTCTCAGAGGATGCCTTTATGCACCAGCTGCCTCTGGTGCAGGGAGATTTACACCGTGTATATATGACTGCCAGCAAGAGACCTGATAATATCTAAACACCCACTTTTCACCTCTTTAGATGAAATGGGTTAAGTCCATATGTTTAGCTTTTAGTTTTCCACATTCCAGAGCCCATAAATACACACCAGATGTGCCCGAGAGGGGATGGACTGTCAGATTGCAAAAAGCTATGTCAGAGTCTGCCTTTACATTTCCAGCTGTTTCTGAGGATGCTTTTGTGGTGGCTGGTACTGGCACAAGTGGCTCCCACTCACGGGGCCCTGGGGAAGCAGCTGCGTGTCAGGACCTGGTCGAGGGTGGACCTCCCTCTTCACATTTCACCACCAAGGACTTGAGAGCATCTGTCCTAAGTGTGATACTCCAAAGTTGTATTTCACTGCAAGTTATGCCCTTTGGGACTCAGTCTCCTAGAACTAAAGCGCAAGTTAATTACAAAAGTCAAATACAGAAGATAGAAGCAATATGAACACTTTAACTGAAGAGATCACAGTCTTGCCTTGGCAAGACATTCATGGTAATTTCATATACCATTCTGCTGTTAGTAAACATTAATGAATAGTATGAAGTATGTGAAGTTTTCACTTGTTTTCTCATAGTCTCACATTTCTTTTTAGTTAGTTAATATCTGTCTAGTGAAATTAATTTTGTACTCTATAACAGAGGACTCAGCACATTTACAGTTATTAATGTCTGTTTGCAGGACCAAGTTTTGAAGTATCTGAAGATTTCAGCTTATTTTTTTAAACATTTTTTTAAAACTTCCTTTTTTCCACCTCAGAAATAAAAAGTTTTTCTCCGTTTACAGGCTACAAAAATCTTACGGAAATCCTACTGCTGTAAAGGTTTTCTGTCAAGGGAACGTGTCTTATTTTCAGCACATTATATAGAGGTATTGTGCCATGCGTGAGATTTTTATTCACAATAAATAATAGTTAATAAAGAAAAAAGTGCTCTAAAGATCAAATTAAATCATTCAAGACAGTGAGAGCATCAACAGAAGCCGGTTTGTGCTGTTTATTAGATAGATGTTCCTAATACTAAATGATCTGCAAAGATTCCACAGAAAAATTTTCCCTGAACTTAGTAAATTTTACTGATGATTTTGCTGAAACTTGAGTGTATTTAGATATAATGCACAGGGCAGGTAATAGGAGACAGTTAATCAAAAGTACTCCAGAAACACTATCAGAGTTCCTTTATTTGACTGAGGCCAGCTGGGAACTCCAGATATGTCACGAATTAAGTTTTGCAGTTAATTGGCAACAGCTTAAAAGATTTGAGAAAGGTTCCTCTGTGCGGGAGGACATCACCCATTCTGCCAGACAGTCATCTTTGACTCACAGATGCAGCTCCACCTTGAAGACAAGCTCCTGCTGACTATTTCTAGCAGAGCTGGAGGCGAGGCATCTTCTACTGTCACACAACCACCCATCTGCTTGAAACCCATCAGGATAGAGCCTGCGCTGGCTGTTACCTCCTACGCACAGGGACGTGCAGGTAGCGCCACTGCGAGAAGCCTCTCACAGCAATTTTCTTACATAAAACTTCTAAAGAAAATATACTCTTGTCACGGTTTAAAGCTGGGCTGGCTGTTAAGCGAACGACAGACGCTCTTTGTTAACCCCCTCCCTCCCCAAAGTGGGGGGGGAAAGAGAAAAGGGAAAGAGACTTATGGGTTAGAAAAGTTAAAACAGCTTTAATCTAACTACAATAATAATGAATAATAATAATAATGAAATATATACAAATATACAAATATGTACAAAACCGATATCGAGCTCCCCCCCACTGATGACGAATACGTCACCCGGACGCTGCGGGGCACGCCCCAGGAAAGTCCCGGACTGTACTCAGCAGCAGCAGGCAGGAGCTGGATTCAGGAATGCACGGATCGGGATCGAAGGCAGAAGAATCAGACAGAGTCCTCCTCGGATGCCGGCCATAGAAGAAGAGAGCGAGACCCTCGTGATCCCTCTGCTTTATACCGAGTATGACGCGTATGGGATGGAATACTCCCTTTGGTCAGTTTTGGGTCACCTGTCCGACCCACTCCTCCCCACCGCAGGGTCGCAGAGGTGACAACTTCTCTGCTCTTTCAGTTCCGGCGCACAAGAAAGTTAGCAGAAGCAAGCATCGACCTTGGTCTCCATAGGGATAACTGTAAGCAAGGGCCTTTCTGCATACCATTGCTTCTGATGTTCCAGCACTAACTATAAACACCGAGCCTTATCACTGCTAGAAGCAGCTACTGTCTGGAAAAACATGCAGTTAATTTCAGAGAGTGCAGCTTCTCAGCAGAGACTTAACTAAAAAGCAAAGTTACTAGAAGAAAATCGGTTCTGTCCTGGCCCAAACCAGGACAACTCTCTTAGTAAAACAATGTGTACTGGAGCCATCAGCTTATGCCAGAGCCAGCAGAAGGTTGCTAAGAAGGTCTAACCCAACAGGGTGTTTACAGTTTAAGATTTGTTTAGTGCTTACGGTATAATTTGTGCCATATGTTCTCTTATTCGGAGTTTTCCACACAAACCATTTTCTATTAGACGTGGAGAACAAGGAATTTTCTAGCTCTGTGCCTGTCCCCATAACATACCCCTTCATTACAGCTGGGGTTGTCCTTCCACGGCAATTCATAACTGAGTAACACGTCCCTTGAATTTTTTAACCCGTCTCTGGCAGTAGAGAAAAGTTGCAGCTGATGAGCCTGATTTAGTGAAACCTAGTCTGACAGAATGGGGCATGGAGTATGGAGCATTAACTTGGTTTTTTGATGACCTTCTGTATTCATCTCGGCAGAAAACCTCCTTTGGGGGCTGTTTCCAGCTGGTAGCCTGGGACACTCTGAAGTAAATCTTTTAGTAAAAAGCATGCTTTGTGTTATTAATCGTACTGAGATTGCAGCAGTGGTAGTAAATTAGCGAGCATAAGTTGTCATAAACAGTCTGAGGCCAAGAGCTGAAACTGTCAGCCACCACAGAAGGGTTTTTACATTTGTACCATCTTCCTGAAGGGACTGAGTGTTGGTATTTCATCATACAGTGGAAAAACAGGGAGTAATGTTTCTGGTTTGCTGGCCTGATCATTTTGGAAAATCCTTGCTCTTCTGGCAGAAACATTCCCATTGGTGGTGAAGACATTTCACGCGTGCAAGTGAAGGTGCCATCCTCTGGGGGAAGCAGCGGTGGGTACAACCGTGCCCCTTTCTGCCTGGCCTGCCCTCGGTGATATGGAGTCAGGATTTCTCCTCCGCTTCATCATTTACTCCTGCGCTTTTCCCCCCTCACCACTCTGGAGATGTTTCACGTCTGTCCCTGCTCATTCCTGGCTGCCCCACCTGGGCAGCCCCAGGTTGACGGGTGCCTGCTGCAGTGGCCGTTCGTGCCTGTCCCATATCACCCGCTCAGCTGGATGCAGCCTCCCAACGGTGCTTATGTGCTCAAGGGCAACCCCCTGCCCGGTGCACGGAGAGCAGCCCCACCACTGCCTCTTCCACCTTGTCAGGCCTGGCAGGGAGGACATCTCAGCCGGATGCTGTCTGTGTGTCAGGATCACAAGGGCTGACACACTGAAGGCAAAAAGACAAATAAAGCTTCTACTGTGTTCCCACTGTACCCAACGATGGTCTTGCACCCAGTGAGCAAAGTGGCACTCGTAACGGCCAGACTTACAACGTTATCTTTGTTTTTTCTGCTTACGCTTCTGCTGGGCTTACCATTGCTGTTTATGCATCATGTCTTTGTGCAGACCCTGCTTCCTCTGTACCGTTCTTGTTCAGAAAAAAGTGGGAGACCGTTTGGACCTACACTGTCCAGAGTTTTCACTTTTCCAGGTGGTGCAGTGCTTTGCCTTATTGTAAAATAAATCTTTTCTTTTCATCCTGGTGTTTTTGAGAGCAATGTTTGTGAGCTGATCAAAAATGAAATATGTATTAGGTCAACACAAAAATGCGAAACAAAAGATAAAAACAATGAAAAAGGTTGTCTCGAAATCCTTTGCATGGTCTATTTTCTTTGTCCTGTGGCAAAAGAACATATATAGTAGGAACTACCTCCGGGTGTTAAGTTTATGTTTATTTCTCTCACATTTTAGCTTTGCTAAAAGTATAACCACGGGCTGGAAAAAGGGAAAGGTCCCACCTGAGTGTAACTGTGGTTATACTGGAACAGCGTGGGTCTGTCCTTGCTCCAGTGCTGGGCCCACTGGGAGCACTGGTTTCTCCCCAGCGCCTACCGGTGTGTAGCCTCACCCTGGGTCTCTGCCTTCCCCTTCCCAGTCCCTGCGCTGGCTCATGGGAGACATCCCTGCTCCACGGCAGCTGCCCCTCACCCTCGCCTGCTTCTCCGCCAGGCATCGTCTTGCTCAGTACCGTGAGGCGATGGCTGGAGGGTTGCTAAAAGTCCTGTGCAAATGATCTGCAAGGTCTCTTCTGCCCTGCCTGCACCATGGACAGGAGCCCAGGCTGTGCCAGCATCATCTGCACCCGGAGAGATAAATATTTCAATATTTATTTATTGACCACAGTATTTTCATTACACATGTCAGTGTAATATGATAATATTAATGTAATATTTTTATTTCAAGCATTACTGAACTTACTCAATAGGCAGGAGAGAGCACCTTTACTTTAGTAAAATGGGGTCAGCAATGCTCTGTTTAAAGCGCAGCGCGGTGTTACACTTTACTGTCATTCCTTTTAATTTTAGCAGAGCCTATTCTTAACTCCCTCTTGCAAATGTACCTACATTTTTTAAGGACCCTCACTTAAAAACAGATCAGGGGTGCTAATTTAGCTGTAAATATAATCCGTCTGGCATCTATGAGGTAAGTTCTTTAATGATTTCACTAAAATCAACACAGCTCACTAACTGTTAATTAAGCATCTTCACCCAGTGGACCACAGCCTATAGAATTAAAACCATGAATAATAAAATGAAGGAAACATAAAAGAGTTTCTTTTGATCTGGAGCTTTTGCCTACCAGAATGAGATCACAAACTCTCCATTATGTTTTATAGACTGACAGAAGTTCAAATCTGACACCAGACAGAAATTGGCTGCCATCACTGGATTAAGTATCTATGATTCAAACAGATACGGTTATTGGCTATGGTAATTCTTGCAAGAGTGCATCCATGAATAAAAGCAGCAAGTATGGCAATCATGTATAGTCACGCTAATATTTAGGCTTACCTGGGAGCATCATTACTACCTGCTGGAATAAGAATCAGCATTTTACTAAGGAGCTCTAGAAACAAAATAAGAAGCGAGATATTGCGGACACTTAAAAAGATGCAAGTTTCATCTAATATGCAGATGTCCCCAGCTGATTGCCAAAGGAGCAAGGATGTACAAGGACGTACCATTACAATGACTGGGTGTAGCAGTAAACGCCTGGTTTTGACCCTATTTCCAGACAAACACCTCTCCAAAAGCTGCCTGCAGACAGGAGCCAGGGATTCGTGAACAAACCAAAGCCGCGGTACAGAGCCAGGGGTGAGGCAGCCGCTCGCTCCGAGTGCACAAACCCTGCACGGCTGAGGGCCTGCTGTCACGCTGCTCAGACTCTCCGATCTGAGAGAAAAGAGAAGGTAATAAGGAACTGGTCGGGACTATATTTAATTTCCAATGAATTTGGGGTAAAATTATATTGCTTACACATACGTTAAAAAATTGGGTGCTGCTGAAAATACCTGCAAGTTTTGTGGCAGGAAATGCGTAAAAGCTCTTAAAAATACGACACGTATGTGAGCACTTTCTTTGAATACGGATCATAAATGGAGAGCCTACACCTTCTCTGGGAACTGCTTCATATAGCTGTATTCTCTGGACTTCTTGGCAGCATTTTTTTCACATCACTGCATTCTTTGTTTTATGTCAGGAAGCATGTGAATGAGCTCTGGATATATATGTGAAAAGATATGTAATTTACATATGATGGTTAAAGGAAGTCTACAGGAACCAGCTGTTCTATTAAGCAAACAACTTTTTAAAACGAACATCTGGTATAACTGAATATGACATAAATCATATCTAGTCTGAATCAGCTTTAACTTACTGTAGAAAAGGTATTGATACATAGTGTAATGCAGAATGGAGAATCACAGAATGGTAGGGGTTGGAAGGGACCTCGAGAGATCATCAAGTCCAATCCCCCTAATCAAGCTTTCTTCCATTTGCCCTGAGACCTTTCCATGCATCTTACAGCTGCCAAACTTTGCAGAACTAAGAATTCTTATGGCCACTTTTGGTACCACTATTATCACAAATCATTAATAATTTGGCACTATCATCAATTTCATTGGATACTATGATACAGCAACCTATACAGCAGCCTGAAGAGGTTAAGCATGATACCCGTAGGAGAGCAACTATGTTTTAGAAATTTGAACAGAATCAACTCGATTTGAGAGTTCATTCAGATAAAAGATGGAAATAATACTGTGCTTCATTTCATTTCCTCCCTCTTTTCCAGTGCTAGTACTAAAACAATACTACCAGGAATATTCCTGCATAAACCACCGTAAATATCACAACAATGTAAAACCTTATATTGTGCAGAAAAATGAGAAGTATGCAGACCAAAGACATAATAAATGCTTTCCTGAAACTGAATCAAAAAACTTCCCTTTGGAGGTATTTTGCTGTCATACCTCTATGGCAAAGTTGGTTATTTTCATTATTCCTACTACAATACATGCCATTAACACCTTTAAAATGATTCTGCACCTGCAAATATTTCTCTAAGAGCAACAGCTGTGGAAGAGGCAGACTGGAGAGCTGTCTAGAAAGCGATGGTAGCTTTAACAAGCAAATCCAAGACAAACAAAACGTTTAGGCATGAGAGTAACAAACAAGCAGCCACCGGGATTTAGTTTCATTCCCAGGCTGCTGTATTTCTGGGTTTAGATGTCTAGAAGTACATTTTAAAGAGAACTACTGACACTAGTACACAGCTCAAAAGATCATAGTAACCGTTCACAAGATTGTATTGAATGACAAATTGCTATTAAAAAAACCCTCAACATTTTCCAAGGTATAAACTGGATCTTGTGTGTGTGCACTTGCATGCCCACTCAGCTCCTGTCATATGCCTGTATTTGGAGAATGTAAAAATTCCTCAAAATCTGAGGTTGTTTGGGGATGGCAAGGAAGAAACCAAGGTTCCAGGTTCAGCCAGGTGCTTGGTATTTATTCTTGAGGACTGATTCCTGGCCTTACTGACTGCAATGACCTCCTTGTCCCTGAAAAAAACGCAGAGATAAACACCCACTTTGTCCAGTTTTCTCCAGTTCACAAGCTCTGCAGCTCTGGAAGTCTATTTGAAATTCCGAAGAAAGCAAAGAAGCCTTTCTGATTCAAGCAAACTGTCCTTCTCTGGGGAAAACTTCCCAACCACTGGTGATGCTGCAAGGAACAGAATATCCCATGCCAAGTAAGACCAAAGGGTTGCTCAGGTGGTTCCAGCTCTTCTTGGTCCTGAACGCAGAAACAAAAGAGTTGGCTTTTTTTGCTTACCATGCTGGCTGTGCCTGGGCCTCAGAAGATGTCTTTGGTGGGGCAGGACAATTTCTCAAGGGTGAAAGAGAGTTCACCAAGAAAACAAATATTCATGCCTCTCACCAGCACTCTTACTGGACCTACTTCAGTAGTCTGACAAGCAGACGTTTGATCCTCTGCAGGATTTTCTTTTCTTTTTTTTGCAATACTATAGTCCCATTTTTTCCAATTATTATAGTCTACTGTGATGCTCTTCCTAGAAAGACACACCAGATGGCATGTGCCTGAGCTGCTAACACTGAGATGCATTAGATGCAATTTTGCTAACATTAGGGCCCTGCAAATACACATTTACAACAGTTTCTTTCTTCAACATGCGAAGCATAGGTCATCTCAAAGCAGATGGAGGCAAATGAGCAAAGTCTGATATACAGTAAGTATTCAGGAAGAATAGAGCAGAACAACAAAAAGGTAACTTCTTCCATGAGTCTGGGATTTAAAATTTTACTGTTCGATGTGTGAGTAGAATTTTCATTTCATTTCACCAATCACCTCAAGCATCACCTCTTTTCTTTTACACGATCAATATACTCATTAAGAAGAAGAGTTTCAGCTAATGAGGTCAATATAATTGAAAGTCTATTCAACGTCCTTTGTCTTGAGCAGATGCTCCAGAGAGTCAACCCCAATTTATCATTTGGTTTCACAGAGTTTAAGCTTATGTTAAGAAATACAAACCCCATGATTATTTATTTAAAGGAATCTAAATATAGCTTCTTTTAATGTTTGAGTACCTAGCAAATAAACCAGCTGTCAGCAATATGTTCTTCTGAAAGGCGTTCATACGAACACTAAGCCCGTTGTTTCCAATTTCAAAAATATGGCCATAGTCAATACTCACCCACAGACAGGTGTGCAGTCCAAATATAAACTTTGTATTTGCCAGAACATATGCACATTAAATATAAAGATGGTAATACTAAGTTTTACACAGTGGAACAGTAAGAGCTCTAAAATTAATATCAAATGCCTTGACACCGTCAGATGGTTACCAGGTGTCTTACCCTAAGAATTTTACATCAGCAGGGACATATTTAAGAAACACGATTTGTGGTGCAATATGTCACTGAAATTGCCAAATTCAAATGTTGAATTATGTTGGGTAAAATAATTTCTCACATTTGACATATTTAAGTGAGTTAATGCGTGGAAGTTGTTTTTGTCCTGTGGACTCTGTGAGCACTTTATATAGATATTTTCAAGTGGGCGAGCTAAGGATCCAGAACAGGATCACAGATTAAAAAGGTGCTGTACTTGTTTATGGCCAGGTTGAATCAGGCCACAATTCTCTCTAGGTCTGCATAAAACAAAAATTCCAGCTTCAGAAACCAGCTACAGACTTTTACTTCACGCACAGTGAGTAGAAAAGTACACGACAAAGTTCTGACCATGTTGATGTCACTGGCAAAATTCCTATGGAGTTTTAATCAAACCTTAGCCATTGACACCAACAGGTAGTATTAGAATATGAAAAAAATAATTAGATAGAGACTGAGCATAGCAGTAGGAGCTGCTTCATTGAATATAACACATTGTATGAATTAAAACTTACTTTTTGTGTTCATTTCTTCAAGTAAGAGCAATAGCATGTCTGAGGACGTGTGGGAAAAGTTGCGTACAACCTCCAAGTAAAGATACTGAAGTTCACAAATTTGCGAGTTTCTTTTCCCATGAAACTGTCTGCAAACATCACTTTTAAAGAAGGAAGGGTGAGGAAACAGAAGAATGAAACCAAGTGTTCTAAGATATTTCTGTATGAGTGTACTATTTCATTTAGCTAGGAATAGTGGATACGCCACACAAAAGGAGCATATTTTGAAATGAGGTCATGATAGCTGCAACCACAAACATTCACACTCTCACTTGCTCACAAACCCCTTTTTTCTAATGTTTGTGTGCATGCCTGAAATACGTTACATGTCCACACATTTCTCATACAAGTGTGTGACTGTGAATCGCCACCAAGCGTTCCTTCATCTCTGAGCACTGGAAACATGCTCTCTGCTAGCAGTGGTCAGGAGCACCTTCCATGAGCAAACAGAACACCATCAAAAGCCTTTGCAGAAGCTAAATAAACACAGCAGTTTACTGAGAGCAGTTTACTGAGAGCAGTTTACTGCTTTGAAGGAAATGCTTGAGACTGGTACTGACCCAGAAAGCCTTTATTAATGGCCTATGGATTTTTAGTTAATAAAATTTTGATAAGTCTAAGTCAATCTTGAGTAATGTATCGGTATGGAAACGATGTAGTTCAAAGGATGATTAATCTGTTCCAGTGCGATAAACATTAAGCAAGGATAATTAATTCCAGATTTTTAGATTCAAGAACTTAAGCTTCTGAATGCCTAATCAAATACATACAACAGTAAGATAATTCAGGAAGTCTCATCACATCTCACATGCCCCATCAGAGGCCTCATCTATCATAAAAGAAATAAGCTCATTCTTGGAGCAACTTGACAGCACAGTCAGACATTGCACCTAGAACTATCCATCCCACATCTAGCCATCTGTCCAAAACAAGCTGCTTGAGCATTCACCTTGGAAGGATTTCTGTAATCCATATGCTCTTTCACAGAACTTCACAAGTGTATATGAGTCTTCATTACAATCTCCTGTTGGCAGCACTCAATTTATATCACCCCAGACCAAAACGGATGTTAAATCACTAAAATCTGGAATCAAATCAGGCAACTTTGGACATACCTTTAAGTAATTGATCCATGTGTACAGTTCTTAGATGCATCTCTTCATATTTGGGGAAGTGAAGTCTGACATGCAAAATGAAGTATGAGGGTCACTACTATAAACCAATATTTATCCAGGAGGTAAGAGCTACAGTAAAATACACTTTTCCCCTATTTAAGTAAATGATACTGAGAGACTAATAACTGTAAGATTTTAAAACATAAATTGTAGCCAAAAAAGGAAAAACTAGCAAAGTTAGGATGGTCCTGCATAAGTAAGGAGATCTGTAGAGAATGTATTGGGGAGGGAAGTTGCTGTTAGATTTGGGCTACCTGTGCTAGAGGCGAACAGAAAAACTTAGCACCAGAGAATAATTACTGAGTTCACACTGAGGTCTTTTTGGCACGATTGTCTTGTTTCCAGTACTTAATTGGCCAAATTACAGCTGTCACCGGAATGTGCCATTTGTGAGAAAAATGAAATGGCTATTCAAAACAAAGTGTTCGCTGTAGAGTCGTATAATCCCTGGGAAGTACATCATCTGGAGTTTCTGAAACTTCAACAGCTAATGTAAATAGCAAGGTGAAAAGCAAAGACAAAATGAAAATGAGCAACAAGTCCTGGGGTTAAATTACATCTTCACTTGGACTGCTGCAGAGACTAGAAAACTGGGGCATTAGACTCTAATATGTGCAAAGATATTTCTAATGTAACTCTGATCTGACTTCCAGAATAGGTTTTAGAAATTATTTTAAAATGTACTTGCCCTGCCTGGAAAAAAGTTTGAAGGAAGGAACTCACTTCAAGGTTTCAGTATTGTTCAAAGAAAGGACAGCCAAATCATCAAGGCATCCTTTAGAAACTGTGGAGTGTGGTTAGATCGAGTAATGTGAGTTTGCCAAAAGGCACAATGAGAAAGGATGCTTAGAGGGCTTGTGAAAATCTGGGTTCTTGGGCACTTGAAGTTTTCATACTTCGACTGTTCAAATAAAGTACCTTCACAAAAGACACCTTCACGGAAAGGGACGCTATTTTTACCTTACGTGATACTGAATAGTGCTCCAAAGTGGGCAGAATTGGATGGGTGGAGCAAAGTCCATATTAACACAGAATTTTAGTTCATTAAATATAGCAAGAAGACAGAAGGGTAAGGAAATTCTTGATAGTCACCATTAAAAGCTGGATACGATGCCAAGAACTGAGAAATTATTAGGGTGCTAGAAAGCAACAAGACATCGTATAAAAATCATAAAGTCTTTCTGTTTCCAGCCATTAGGTTGGTAACCAAAGCCAGAAGAGCTGAACCCTAGCAAGCAGTATTTCATAAAAAACAGGAACTGCAGTTAACACCACTGTTCCCAGTACCCCCACCAGATGTGAGGATTGCTTAAGCACGCAAAGTTCGGGAGTGGAACCACGCCAAGAATGCTATCAACGAGCGGTACCTAGCAGGGTTCAAAGGATGTTTTCCACAAAACAACAGCACGGAGTTTTTGTTTCTGTTACTGGGATTTATTTCGCTCTAGGTAACTTGGTTTTGTTTCAGGTCTTGAGATGATGGGTGTACTTGAAACATGTCATTGGAAGACAACTGCATTTCCCTCCATTATTATAGGCATGCACTGAAAGAGAAATCAGCAAGACTACCATCTCTGAATGTTTCTGTCTGGGGAAATCTCTGATGAAATACAAGTATGAAAAGAAGTGTTTAAATGTCTATTTCTGCATCACATATGCTTCATAAAATAAGTCGGTGCTTGAGTATAACCGTATCGAATTACTAAGGGCTGGAATGTCATCAGTAAATGTCAGAACAATATTTGAACTCTCCATTTATAGAACTTGAACTCCATTTTTTCTCTACAGAGGCACTATAGGATTATATCTCTTCAGAAATAACTACATGAAATTTCTCCTAAACCATAATCTTAGTAAAACAAGACTTGATAAAAGTAGGAAATTTATTTGAAATGGAAAGAAACCGGATTTTTAGAAATAGAGTTAAAATTCTTACAAGATAAACCAGGTCATTCAGCTTACATTTAATTCCAGAGAAATGAAAGCATCTAATTTTTTACTCTTTAAAGGCACTCTCCTCTCGCTTGATTGATCCTATCAACAGCAGGCAGCCACCTACAGGATGCTCCCTTCTGCTAATTCCAGGATCTTCTGATCCTGCTGAACCTCTTCCAGAGCCACCATCTTTGCTTTCCAAAACCATTCTAAAGCTCTGGGGTTTCATAAAAAGATGGAGGCTGAAAAGCTAGTGATGAGAAGAAAATTTATCAATGCTAGACCACTTTGTCTGCCTGTAACAATTCTCAAACAGGTCTCCAAGCATGTTTGCCCAGTAGTTTAATGATTTTCAAGAATATCATATGCAAAGATTTGATCCTTTATCATAGCTTAGCTGGTTCTGAACTTTTATGATGACACTATTTGTCATTTCACTGTTTTTCAAAATTAGTTTACACTGTGGGTAGACAATGAGCAACAAAAGTAGAAGAGAAACAAGCTATTTAAAACCTTAACGTGACATGCTTCTGGTACTTGCTGGTTTTAAACAATTACACAGCCTTATAACTTTAAAAAAAACTAAACCAGCTCTATATACAGTACACTACAAAGCTCTGATGGGGTACTGCAGACATGAGGTGGATTTTATGTTTTACATAATATAATTTATTGATTATCAAATCATTATCAAATATGGCAACCATGAAGTATATTGTTTGTCTCTACAAAGTAATCTGTAAGAAAAAAAGTTCGCTTCTGAATCACTGACTGTCTCAAAGGGGTTACTTGTGTGCTTCAAGCTAAGTACACGTAAATGACTACCAGACTGGGTGAAATTTGCTACAGCAAATTCCACTTAAGTTCCAATGTCATCTCTGTTCCAACAGAACCCAATTTAAAAAAAAAAAAACAAACAGTGGCATGTAAACATTGGTGTCATTAACATGTTTCATGTGGTTCATAAAGCACAGGACCTAATATTCTACTGCATGGTAAGAAATTCCAAAACAAATTGGAAATAAAGCCTAGGACAGAATCAGGAAAGTTTGCCTGTACTCTGGCAAAAGATTTGCACAAAGACTTGAAAGCTCCTAGGTTGGGCTCCTTCTTCAGATTTCTTAAGCTTTTTCCCTCTAGAAAAAGAATGAAATGTTGGTATAAAACTGCATTTTGCAGCCTATTAACGTACTGATTTTCTCAAGTGGAGAGAGGAGGAGCAAAGCGTACTGTGGAGGAACAGCTAATGTCCTGAGAATAACCTGAAATGCCAACTTAGCATTTTTGCACTTCAAAAATATCTTTGACTTTTGTAAACAGGCATGATGGTAAAACGGAGGCTGTTAAAAATACATGGTTTACTTCGGTAGTTTATAATTCACAGTGGCATTTAGAGGGTGGAGTTGTAAATTAGTAAGTGGCCTGCTGCTACAGCAGAGTAGGCTGCTTCTCTGCAGAGGAGAATCTTTGCTAAGAATAGCAGTGTGGTCATGGTGATAATGAAAAAGGGCTCGGCATGCCTGAAACGTTGATGGGAGATCTGGAGACAGTTATTGGATGTGTAACAGCTGCTCTAGAAATTAGATGTTATCAAAGATCTTTTGAAAGACCGAAATGGAGCAAGCAAAAGCAAGCAAAGCTTAACCAGTAAGACTTGTTTTCAATTGTTAGTAGTACCACCAAAAGAAAGAGTGGCCTATGAAATACTTATGTTGTCAATAAATTGGAAGGTACAGTTTTACAGACAACGAAAGGCCAGACTGCAGCAGTGTCTACACATAAAAACATCCTTTCCCCTATCATTCTTAAATGAAGTAGATTAATCTGCCATAAAAGTAATACAAACATTCAGCAGGTATTTGCTTCAGTCTGTCAAACACTCGAACAAAAAAGGCTCGTTTATAAGTTGGTTACTTCCTGGAAACAATATTATTGTTCTCAATAAAACCAGCATCTTAAAGACACTAGATTTCCCTGAGTGGGAATGATTTACTGGTCACTAGGATGATTTTTCTTTGGACTGTTTGTAACTGTAAAAGCCTTATCCAAAGGTTGCAAGCCAACAGCATTACATGAAGAATCCTGAGTGAAAGGTACAGATAGATGCGGATGGCAATATAAAACACACTCCACCTTCAAATGTTTGGAAGCNATTTGTAACTGTAAAAGCCTTATGCAAAGGTTGCAAGCCAACAGCATTACATGAAGTGAGCGAAAGGTACAGATAGATGTGGATGGCAATATAAAACACACTCCACCTTCAAATGTTTGGAAGCTTTACTAATGAGTGACAGCTGCTATATAATTTCTGTTCAGCCATAAGTACACAGGAATATATTCTGAACCCAAATGCATATCAGGGTGACCTGCATGACTGCAATAATTTCATATTTTTGACTGCTTAAATTCCTCACTAGTGGACATAGTTCTCTTGCTTTTCTTAGCCATGGACATGCTTCAGCTATCTCACCCTTAAAAAGATCCACAGGAAGCTTTCATTGAAAAAGCAAAAAGAAATCTGTATGAAATCATTGCATTTACTTCACACCCCACACAACCCTTTCCTATCAGGACCAGCTTCGATCCCTGTTTGTGCTGGCCAGCTCTAGGCCTCCCAGCGCAGAAAGGGCTGTATACGCTGCTAGACAGCTTGTCAGCAGAGGAAGCCAGGTCACTTTTGGTGTAGGAAAATTACCAACAAAGTGATTTTGTCACAAAAAGTCTATAATCTGACTCTTTTTTGAGGTGGGACACTGGACACATTCTAGCAGAGGACATTTTGAGCTGCATGATAATGGTCTCTCCTTAAACTTTTCACAGAAATGCAAGTGTTGATTTCATTCACCTTTACATAGATAAACGATCTAGTCAAAAGAAATCTTGTGCTAGTAACCTATCACGCTCGATTGAGTGGTCATCCATATGGAGCTCAATAATCACATCTCTTCTATAAAGACATCCCTTAAGGAGGCAGGTATCCAGACAGAAATTACTGAGTTTCTCTTCTCTTACTGGAAAGACTCCATTTTACAATAGGATTTATAGCAGGTTTTGTGCCATAGATAGGAAACAGATAAAGTTCTTCGATCAACCTTAAGCCACTAATAATAAACTACTTGGCAGACAGGATTAAAGGGGATAGGGCCCCAAGCAGCCTTAAGACTTATGCTTCTGCTTTAAATTCTATGTTCCCATACGTTAACAAATCTAAAGCATATGACAAGATAATGATCTTCTACTTCAAATCCTTTCTTTCTCAAAACCAGCATGAAACGAGACACTGATATGTTGCTGTCTATTTTATCACAGATACGGAATTGCAGGAGTAAGGGGTTCAGGTCAACTCTTTTACGGTCTGCCAATTTTAGGACTATGTGCTTACAATTTAACCTAATTAAAGCTCTGAAATTCTGATTGAATATGGTAATTCACTGGCTACAGATATTGGGAGAAAAGAGTAACATTGTAGGTGGTTTTGGTTTAATTTACAAAAAGAACACTAGTACCAGTTCAGCTGTGGGCTCTTTTATGTACCTATGATCATACTGAGTCAACTTCTGTGAAAAACTATCACAACAATCTTAGCAAACCCATTGAATTCTGCAACACATACAACACATAACATCTGACTATGTACCTCAGTAAGTCTATGTTAAAAACCTCTTCTCAATAGGAAATAATCTAAATACAGTGTGATAGAGAATACTAGTGTCTTAATCTTATTTTTGTTACTATCCTGTTCTTACCCATCTTAAATCTCTTTAAATCTCTACTGAGTGAGATCATCACTGAAAGCATGGTCAAACTTTTACAGAGAATCTCTGATTTCTACTTTTGTTCCGGCCGAGGATGTTCTGAGCAGCAGAAGAGAAACTTTCCTGCTTGCTAAGGGTCTTGTGAATGAACACTACTAGACTGAAAACATAATCACAAAGCATGTCCAGTACAGACCAGTAACTGTTGCTTTGGTAGTTTTTCTGTACATATTTGCAGCAGTAAGATGTTTCATCTGACTGTCTGTATTTGAAAACTGCAGCAGCATATTAAGCATTTATGCGGGGAAATGGTAAGTCAAAATCTCATTTAAAAAAAAAGGCTGAAAGACGAAGTGCTGGTAATAGCATCATGATCAAGGGCTTCTAAAATCATCTAGAGATGAAAACTCCCAGGAAAGCAAGTATAAGGAGTCTATTTCTTCCTAGAAGTTGAGTGTCACTTTGCTGTGTGATGCAGACAGTAAAAATAAATCGCTTTAAAGAAAAATATTAGAATCCCAAAATACAGTCAGTTCAGGATAACTGTATCCAAGAGTTCTGCAGCATAACACATGGCTTTCTATGTTGCAAAATGAACAAGGCAAGAATTACTTTAGCTGTATTTTACAGTTACTAAAAATACAAACAGCAATCTAGAGTAAATGGCAAATCCTTAGGTAGTTAGGAAAATAATTTCACTCTTTTCTTTATTAAAATGCACAGCAACTTCTGTCTTTAAATCAGCTAACAACACCTAAAAAGGAAATAACATGCTCAGCTAACACCAGTTCCCATATGCAGCTGAGAAAAAACAAGTGATATTTGTGACTAGTAGCCCTATTTCTACCATGCAAAAAAAATTATCAGTAACAGACAGCCATAAAAATATTGCCATCATTCGGAAAATGCTGTCTTCATTTTTAAGAGATTTTTAAGACTTCAGAGATCAAGAATGTATGTTTCAATGCTTGAATATGAATAAAAGGAAAGAAAGTATAGATTATTACAATGGAAATGATGGGTTGAGCTGAAAAAATACAAATTTCTAATTTTATAAGCTAAATCAAGTCACATATAATTTGACATATCTTAAATTTATTTTTGTAGACATTGGAGGTAAAGAGGTACCTGAAGCTGTCAGCAACTTCAATAATTCCAGATCTATTTCTTGCAAACGACACACGAAAAAACATCTAATTTCCTGGATAGCAAAAGATAGGCTGAAATCAAGTTAACTGTACATCTTTGTATCATTTATCAACGAAAATTGTACAGTTTTCCATGATGACCTTTTAAAAACCAGTCATGCACTTGATTCAACACTTTATTTCTGAAATCTTTCCTCCACACATGATGACTTTCAAAAGGTTTTGTTATTTTCTAAGTAGCGCAGGCAGAACTAAATTAATACAAATACAGTTGTAAGTATGTGTGTGTAATGAAAAAAACTGAAAAATATAACAAATATTTGCTACTAGCATAAGTCATATATAATAAATGATAATTTTATTTTTTAAAAGTGCACACAAGCAGATCATTATGACACATGAGTATTTGTTAGGATGGATAAGTATTTGGGAAAAAAAAGAACATCAAGATTCTACACATAAATAGCAATTAAATACTACATCTAACAAATAGGTATTGTCTGTGTATGAAATAACTTCTGTTTTCAGTTTAAAAATATGTATTACTTAAATACACATTCTAAATTACATATATTTAACTTACCTGAATGTACTACTTTTCAAAAAACCTAACAGTGCTATAAGCACGTATCTATAAATAATTAATTTCTCAGTCAGAATTGGTTTTTGTATTACCCCGGTATCAGCTGAATATTTACATGTGTTTAAACTGAGGCATGTCAGTCTTACTCCAGTGAACAACAGCTCTTGTCCTCAAGCACAGATGAATACTTAAATACCTTAACTGGAGCTGTGTCACTGTGAAAGGGTATATCAACACATTCAGAGCTTAAATTATATCTATATCTAAAATACTTTCCTACTTATATTTGTAAAATATTACTATAGTATACTCATCATCATAATGGGATGTAGGTAAAAAAGGCTGGATGGGACAGCCTTGTGGCAGCATGTATTTCATGCAGTGCAGTAGTGTGTGCTGTACTGGTGCTGACAGGGAAAAGACAGGAAGTTAACCTAATGCTCTCTAAATTTTTGCCTGTCTTAATAGCATCGATATCATTATCTTGGGCAACTAGATAGTTACAGTAACAGAAGTGTCATTACTGATAAATATTATATAACTATTAATAATTAAAATATGCAACTTACTATGCAACCATTCCATGAGTGCTCTCTTCCCTCACGGGAACTGAAAGGTAATCTGTGCTCATCCACATTTACCATGGGCTAAAAAGACGTACATAACATTTGACAGCACAGGACCTAACACGTGGTAAATTCACAGACCAATTTACAACTCTGTGTGCATATCCCACACTTACACACCTGTCACTACTGTTGTGCAGGCCTTTTCACTTCTGTTCTGAATCTGAATAATACAATTCTTCATATCAGTAATACCAGGTAAATTTTCCATATGTGACCAGCCAGTAGAATATATAGTACTGATTGACCTGCTTTTCCCTGACTGCAACAGAAGTTTTAGTAAGGAAAAACTAATAGTATAGTACTCAGTCCTGCAAAATACTACAAAACCTCAACATCCTTGCCTCCATCAAGAGTTAGGCAAATCTTGAAAAGTTTCTTTTTCATTAAAATAAAGAATTCAGCCAAACATTGTTATGTATGAAGCTTTCAAAAACTGCACGTAATTCTGGATGCTCTGGTTTTTATTCTCTGACTTCTGTAGGCTGTTCTGCAGCTCTTTCAAATGTACTTCACGGTGCTTTTCATTCTAAAGAAAAGAGAAATGCAACACAACTTAGAAATAAAATACAAATGAATCAGAATAATAATGTAAATCAACCAGTACCTCATTTTTAGAAGCCTTACTTACCCATAAAATTTTTCAGAGGCTCCACAAAACTGAAGGTTCCCAAAAAGACCTCAAAATATTGAAGCTTTATTTATGTTCAGTCAGGACCAAACTGAGCATGTTTTAATAGGCTTATAATCCAAAAAGGCCTGGGAATGTAAAAACTAACCTGAATTTTTATCATGAAAGATTTGTAGCACCTTAAATCTTTTATGGACTTAACACTCTCTTGTGTTGATTTTTCAAGGAAATATTTGATATTAACCTCTAACGTGACATGATTTTAGTGCCTCGTGTTCCTTATTTAAAAAAGATGACTGATAGCAATATTACCTGCTCATTAGTTCCACACCTGATGCACACCATAGATCATTTGTTATATAAATACTGCAGATATTCAGGTATTTCCTTTTATGTCTATTACAGATTTCAGGTGCCAGTTACTTACAATAAATTCAACTTTAAACAATGGAATTATAGTCTTCAGATTTCAATCCAGACTTAGAAAAAAATAATCAGGTTAGAACAAATAACTGAATAAAGATACCTTCACAGTCCTATTTTGTTTTCAGTTTCACTACAACAGGAATGAGACCATTTTATCATTATCCATAATGCATTCTCAGTTATATGTAAATATAATTGGAATAAAAAGCAATGAATTAATTGAGAATAGTTCTTCTCTCAGACACATATACCTTTCACATTTATATTTTAACTGTAAGCTTAAAATGTAAACCATTTGAACACATAATCCTTCTGTGTCAGAAATAAAGTAACAGGAGCGTTCTGCCAAGCAACACGAATTCTTATTATCTAGGACTGGTGATTCTCAGAGTTCATTTGCCTTTAGCCATTGGTGTGGGGATTTAAAATGGACTAACAAGCAAACAATTATTTAGGAATTAAAATGTACTGGTAATTTGAAATAGCAAATTTAAATAATTTTAAATAGAACAAGGCTCTTGACATCCAATTCTGTTCCCCTTGAATGCAGTAACTGCACTAACACTGATTTTAGAGAAATCAGAATGAGGCTTAAAAACCAACAGTAAATAATTTACTGATATCATACAAGTTGCATAAAAATAGATTCCTTTAAAAATGCAAGTCTCTCTACTTGTTTTTTAAGTTGCAGAGAGAAATAAATTAGGATCTAATTTTAAGGACGCTCAACTGCCAGTAAAGGTATAACAGCGTATAACACCATATTCTGTAACTTGTAACCACTGGCAATGACTTCTTCTGTATTGCTTCTTTTCCTTGTACCTTGGTATTATATCAAAGACAACCAATGCGACGCTATGATAATAAACAACAACAATATATACATGCTGCACATTTTCAGGCTCGTTTCAAGACTCCTAGACTTTAAAATAAATGCAATCAGAGAATCTTTAACTGGATTTCATGACAAGAGTAGGAAAGATAAATTTGAAATACATTATACCGTTTCTACATCACCATAAACCTCTACTACCAAAAAGCCCTGAAAGATGACTAACACCAAAACTGAACCAGGATCTCTGAATATAGGTCTTAAGGTATACAATCTGATAAATTGGTCTCTTTCTTTCAGCTGAATTACACCACCCTACCTACCTCACCTCCCAAAAAAGAGATTATACGCATGTCTAATCTTACTACACCTCATTAGTGAAAGGAACTTAATTTCTTTCTTATTATTAAGGCAAGGATATTATGGTAATTTGCTTGCTGAATATGATTAAATAACACATCCCAATTCAACCTAGGAGTTCTTCTTGAACAAAAGACAAGAAAATTTTCTTTATTTTCTATTTTCTTTTAACATAGTAAGAAATTCCTATGAAAAAATATTTGAAGTAGAATAAAACACTAGCCAATGTCTGATTTTGTTTTAAGAACACTTAGCGTAAATGCAGACATTAAGTCATGCTTTATACATACTGAATTCAGAACCATATCTCCGATGTCTTATTTGAATCTTGAATGCTTGCATTTAGGTTGGCTTGATTTTAATTTTGAATGCTTCAAGTCAGAAAACAGAATATTGGTTTAGAAAGTCTGGGAGAGTGATACTAAACATTCTTAGTGTCTTAGTGTCTTCTATATTTATTTTAAATAGCTTTAGAGTTTATTATCACTGATCACAGGACAAATCTCTTAGCTGTATCAAAACTTTGACTAAAGCAAATGATTTGCCATCACTAGTCTAGGGAATTCAGATAATGTCTGATATTTAATTAACAGAAAATCTGCTGAAGTTTTCTGGATGAGATAAAACAACAAATCAGACTTTTTTTGGTTTGTTTTCAGAAAGTATTACTCATCCAAAATACCTTCTTAGACTGTACATACCTTAGACTTCAACATATCAAAATCTGGGCATTTAAGGGCTTGACACTGAAAAATCAGAGTATCTCTTTTGTTACTAACTACATTTCTGTGCACATCAGTATGTTAGCTGAAAGCTTTTCACAAATTCCAGTAAGATCAGATTCTTGTATCAACTCAGGAAAAAAAAAGATACCACTATGTCATTATGGAACTTTATTCAATGTGTTTATTCAAATCTAGGTATGCTTACTGAACAAGATTAATCTGACAGGGAAATTACAATGTTATACACATTTTTTTCATTTTTGCCTTGTCGAGAAAACTGGATTAAATAAGAGATGTAAACTCAATAGTATTCTAGTGATTTAGTAAAATAGACTGGACATCTATTAAGTCTATTAGCAATGTCAATATACAAAGTATATTGTCAAGTTTAATTAATTTACTGTTCCCCAAAGTGCATATCAATTGTATTAAAAGTGTGTTTTTCAGTAAAAGGAACTTCATGTAAACGGTCATGTGGTAAGTAATTTCTTAAGTCACAAACAGTATTATTTACTCACATAGTGGAATATGCAGAGGAGTTGTTTTTTCTCTTCTTGCCTCTCTCTCACTTCAGTTTCAAGAACTAGCATTTTTGCCTGAAGGGCTTGTTCTTTGTACGACATTTTTTCCAGTTCTTCAGCTACCTGTATTATTAATGAGAGAGAAATTATGTACATTTACTTTCACTTCACGCCCAAACCAAATTATTTTCTTATATCTTAGCGTTAGTACCTCTATTTCTTATTCCATCATCTAATACATCAGCTATTTCCTGTGCACAGAAACTAAACAAACTTGGGAAATAGTCTAGCTAAATTTGAAAGAAGTCTTAATTTGGAAAAAATGCCGTATTATTGAGAGGGAGACACTTTTGTAACTCATTTGTAAGTTTACCCAAACTTGTTATTTTTTCAAAACCAAATCAATATCCTCAGGCACTATTGAGAAAATTCAGATTGTTTATTTCAACATGATTAATCTGAGAGAAATTACAACTTTATACATATTTTCTGATTAAACTAATACAATTCACTGTAATCTAAATTTCTACACTTCCTCTTCCATTTGATTTACTGTTTGCACCCTTTCTACAAATGACAAATCTCTGCTTAATATTGAAAGTGTGCAAAGCCTTCCTCTAATAAGAGAAGGATTTCAACGTCAAAGTTCTTGTGGGCTACCTATTCCAAAGAAAATAACAAAAAGGAAAGATCAAGCTTTTGCTCAGAAACTTTTTGCCATTTGTGTGGGATTCAAATATTAGGTGGTTAAAGCATTTTGACTTGTCACCAAAAAAATAATGCTGAAATTTTGGTCCACTGAACTTTGTCATTAATTTCAATAGGATCCAAATTTGACAAAGAAGGTGAACTGTGCCATCCATATTTAAGCATGCAGAACTCCCAGTAACCTTTTACGTTTTTTTTACATGCAAAATAATCTTGTCCCATATTTTCTTCTCAAGCACTTTTGGTGTTAATGCTATTTTTAAACAGAAAATGGCAAATAAGATTAAGAGATGTATTAAATCATCAATACCATTCTTCTCCCTTCTTCCATAGCAGATTCCAGTTGCCTGGTTAATCTATTACATTCTGCAATTTTCTCCTCAAGCTGCAATTCACTGCACTGAAGACTCTCATCTTCTTTTTTGAGCTGACAAGCAAGTTCTTCATTTTCAAATTCCATCTTTTCTAATTGCCTTTACACAGAAGAGATTAATGTATTATTATTCACTATAGCAGAAAAGTGTAGGATTTAATTGCAGTCAGATTTTTAAAAATTTACCTTTTAAGATCTTCATATTTCTTCTGAATGTTACCATTTTCTTCTTCTAAGGAAGTTACACTGCCTTCCTCCTGTGAAAATGACAATTCATTTCTAGTTGGAAAGACCTATATA
>VZSC01005225.1:483607-537469 GCA_013398225.1 Steatornis caripensis
CTATATACAAGAAATTACAGAGTAAAGAAAGCTTACCTATTAGAATGCAATCAATTTAACTGTAACTTTAGGTAAACACTAGATTCTATTCACATAAACATTACCTTGTATTTAAAATAAATCAAATACAGTCAAAGTAGCAGACTAAAACTTTGTGTGAACACTTTAAGGCTGAAAACCTGCTGTGTAACACAGTGAAGTCCTAATAAAACCCACATGCTGCTCATGCAGCCTTGTGTATTAGGAGTTGGACAGGTCCACCTCCTTGTGAACTTCGACTCAAGCTTTAGATTCCAGCAAAAATAAGTTCCCTCACACTACAGTCACAGGAAGCATAAAAATATTGCATATATATACAGTTATCACAGATGAACAGTGTAGCAACTGGCAAAGAATTTCAGCAAGCAGTGAATCTCAAAAAAGACAATCAAGTTCATAAAAAGAGGTATGTCAGTAGCAGAAGCTGAGGAAAGCAAGAAGCCAAACGGTCTTCCCCTGTTCAGCATCCAGATTGACAAACTGTTACATGTTTTCTTTTACATCTCGTAACAGGAATGATGGGTTATTGCCCTTGCTACCACCCATCAACAGCAGATGAGCAATAAATAGCCACATCACCAGCCTCCTGGCACAATTATTTAAGGAAAAACCTCCATCATTCACAGGACCACCGCAAGCAGTTCCATCCAGCAATTTCAGCTAATCTGGTTGATTTTGCTTATGTGAATTACAGGCTGTTCAGCTAGCAGACTGGTAGTAGCAGAAATATCCAGCAGAGGGGCAGTAAACTGATGTCGTGGTCCAGCTGAACCCAGAAGAGGGTTTCTGCACATAGTCCACTTATTTCAAAAGGAATTTTCCTAAATTCTGATCATAGGATCAAAGGTCAGAATCTCTAAAAGACGTCACCAAGATTTAATGCTGAAATTTAACTGCTGTTCCATCAGATAGCGACTATATTCCCAATTATTTCACTATACTTAGAGGGGGTTTTGCATTTATTCAGGAAAACATGTAGTTAGATTAAAGTTACGTATATCATTTTATGTATGCACCTCAAAATTAATTGTTGCTTAAGTACTTTGCTAAGCAAAGATGGATTTATGAATTTATGAGCATCCCTGGAGGAGAATTTAAAAAGATACAAACAAGAGCAAAATTTGATGCTGTAAAGATCATATTGACAAGAAATTTAAAACAAAATCAAGAGCAATTTTTTTATGAGCATATAAAGACTATAGGGACACAGAGACTCACTGTGTTTCAGCTGAAGTTTTCCCATTGACACAGAAAGATTAAGCCCCTTTCCCACCCTGCTGACAATGACACACATCATTGGCACAAATGACAAACACCTCTGTCATTTGTGCTAGGAGTATTCTGTTCTAACTCAAAAGCACATAAAAGAGAACAACAAAGAACGCCAAACTTAGCCCTGCCATTCAAACAGACGTCACAGACCAAAAAAAAGCTGAGGAATATTCATATTCAGGCTTAATAGAAAATACAAGCAGTAGCACTAAAATACTGCTGAAAAGAGAAATTACTACATTTTTAATACATTTTATCAACGAACCCAATGTAATCATTAAAATGTTGAATTTATGCATCATCAACAATATAATCTATAACTATTCATCAGAGCAAATATTGTCTGGTTTATAAATTAGTCATTAAAAACAAAATTAATATGGAATTAAATTATTCCACTAGAGACAAACAATAATTAGAGTTGCACATTTATTTCCAGGGAAGAATACTGCAACACATTTCAGGAGGTAAGTATTCAAAAGGATCAAGAATATACTCACTTAAAAGGTACAGAATCTAAAAGTAAATACAAGTAACTGGTCGTGTCACATACTGAATTCAGGTAAATACAGTTGGTGACAGTTTTATTTGCATTGTGCTATTTCTACAGAAGGAGCTTTTGATTTATGAAGCAAGTAACAAAGGAAACTGTGCAACTGTCACATGCTAACAGGAAAAAAATGTTCCAGAGACATTCTTCCACATAATTTTCTCATTTATCTTTAAAAATCAACATGTTCTAAGCACCTGAACCTGCAGCTCCCTAAGGGTTTTGCATTTCTGTGCATGGATCCTTTCCCAGAACGCAAGCTTTTCCTGATATCCTTGCTGCTTTTTCTCCGCTGCTTTCAGCAAGTCACAAACATGTTCTAACTCCTCTAACTCAGCCTCCACTTTGTCCCTCACCTGCATCATAGCATCACAGGAGAAAAATGTAAGTGTAAAACCATAAATTAATTGTTGTACTACTTCATGGCTTTCTATATAAACAATAAATCTGAAATTCTACGCAAGTTGCATAATGTCACCTATTTTATAAAATACTGACAAATTTACAAGTTTACGATTGGAGAAATTTCTATCTCTGACTACATTTCATTAAGGACTCAGTAACACAACAAACATTTACAAAACTATACAAGTGTTAGCAGATCATCATGCTATACCCAATTTTTGATTTTATTTTTATTGCAATATATTTTTGGAGATGGAATACAGACACAGTAAGCAGCTTACAAGAAAAATTCTGACCATACAACTATTGCAGTATTTGAAAAGAGGGCAACACCTAATGCCACCTGAAGCCACATATAACGCTGTGCAAATATTATTTAGGGGACCAGAAAATTTTTTTGTCCATTCTACACTCAATCACTGAAGAATGAAATTAGTATAAAATAAAATTAACACCTGAGATGCTTCTCTGTGAGGACTAATTCTGTTCTGTAAAACAGAACATTTCAGGCAATGCAAAACCTGTCCCTGCCTCAGTTTCATTGCTTAAAAGAATATGTATTTCGATGAGCAGTGGAACTTAGGAAAGTCATTTTCCTTCCATTTTTGTATTGTTTTCTGATGCTTAAGAATGTGCTATCTGTGCTGGAGTATTCAGCTCCACCTGCTGAAAAAACTTAAAACTCATTTCTCTATTGATTCTCTGCTTTAACTGCTAGCTAAAACAAACAACTTCTTACACTACAAAGCAGTCTTACAGTAGGTTTACTTCGTTATGCAACTTTCACAGCTGTTCTGTGGAGAGGTCTAGTTTTAAAATCATCAATAACAAAGCACATTTTTAAAAGTCATAACATGAATTCCTGCAGTCTAAAATAGCATTATGCTAGGAAACATTTCTCACCTGTTTGCAATTGTATAGTATCCAAAAAAACACCTGCTCACAAGTAAGAGTTAGAAAAGCATTCGATGAATTCAAAAACAATTTTATAGATGGAAAGAGAAAAAAGAGAAAGAGCCAGTGCCTTGTGACTTCTAATAAGTGGATCACAACAACGTACTGATCGTCGATGATGTCCTACAGAGTTGTTTGGAAACATGCTTTATTTACTGCAAAACTTACCTTATCTACTTCTAAGCATTTGCTTTCCATTATTATTCTGTTTTCATTTAAGACTGTTTCATATCTGGATTTCAGTTCTTCTACTACTGTTTGTAATTTTTGTACCTAGGACACAATATATTTTTCACATACATTTTCAAGGTGTTTCTTTTAAATATAGAAAAGAGAATCATTAGTATGAAGCATAAAGCCTTTGATTTCTAAACAGAGTCTCAATATTTGTCATTTTATGAACTTCTTTTCATTATCCTACTCACTACAGCAGATATAAAAGGATAAACAGGTAAAGAGACATCTGATATCAACCTTTCGTTTTCAACAATGGAGAATGAGCTACAGTTGTCCCACAGAAGCAGCCAGCATGACTGCCCCTTCTTTCCCCAGATTACAAGGATCACCAAGGACAGTTCCCATCTGGATTCAGCACAGCTACAGGCTAGGGAATTTGCTCCCTGGAACTACATCTCCCATCTTAAAGCTGTCAACACTTTAATTGTGGTGACGTGCCCCACAGACAAGGCACACTGGTTGTACTTAGAGTTAGTATCAAGTCTTCCGTCTTGTCAATGATTATAAAAAAAAAAAGATAAGTGAACACTGTCAATAAAATGGTATCTATGCTATAGCAGAAATATATACAACTTTTAATCAATGTTCTAAAATGCCTTCTATGTGAGGAAAGCCAAATACAAAAATAAATTGATAAAAAGTCTGTTTTAAGTCTGCTTTATATGTTTTGCTGGTATTTTCAATGTGGAGCTAATGATATAAATAAAAAAGCCCTTTTACAACCGTACTTGAGTGCTGATTTACTGTTCCTAGGAACATAGAAATAAAGATATGATCAAGGAAAGGTAAAATATCATTGGATATGACCACTAAAGACATCAGACTCAAATTTTATTTTTTAAAGTTAGTTTACTGGGTTGCCAGCTTGCTTTTTAGGAAGCACATCTTTTCTAAGTACGTATGTAATTAGCTGTGTTGGCTTAAAGGAGCTTCAACTGGGCTTCACACAATTCAGTAAGGATTATGTGTACTACTCACAGTCTGGAGACTATTCTTGGATCTGGTTTGTAATGGCACTCTCTTCTCATCCTTAATGCTACAACAGTATTACAGTCAACATAACAATGAATCTGTTTTATTACAAATAAAACCTTTATAATTTCTTTACAACTGCTTAAAAATTTAAAATCTATACTTAAACATTTCACATATGCCAGTCACCTGATTTTTATACTGCTCAACAAGGTTTTCCTGCAACTTTGCCTTTTCTTGCAGATTTAGCAGTTCATTTACAGCAGAAACAGTACTGGTTTCCAATGCAGCAAGGGAAGCCTTTATTAAAACACGGAAAATATAAAAACTGTAAGAGTGTTATTAAACTAACACAATCTACAACATGATAATACTAGCAAGTGACCTGCAGACATTAAAAACTGACACAATTATTTATCCTGTCAAACAAAAATGATACCTCACAGTTCATTTGTCAGGTCATCAGAATATTTACTTTGAAGGATAAATACAATACAAAACCTGTAAATCCTTTTAAAAATTGAAATTAATAATTGAGCTAAACTCAGTTCTTTAATTTGAAAGAAAATTTTACAAACATAAAATAAAAATTTCCAATTAAGCAATTTTGTAGCTATTGACAGCAAAATAAATGGCATCCTGGTTAAGCAGACAGATGATTCTGTTCCCAGATTTGCCATAATTTCCACTGATAAATTTTCAGTGTCTCATTTTCTCTTACTGTAAAAAATGGATGGCAAATTTCTACAGGTTATAGGACCCCTAGACAGAAGGCCAACAGGGAATTAAAGTGGTTACTTTATTAATGTATCAGAAATGCAGAGCCATTCAACAATGATTTAAAATAATCTCACCTTTAATTTTTCATTTTCAAGGTAAATCTTTTCATTTTCAGAGTTAACAGAGCTTAGCTTTCCAAGAATTTCCTCATTTGAGTTTCTTCTCAGGTCTTCCGAAATGCCTGTGATCTGCCTTGTTAGATAGGCAAGAACAACTATATTATATATAATGCTTCCAAAACTCTCACTATACAAATTAAATTGTACCTTAATACATACTCCTTCATTGTTATTATTTTAATAAAAGAAAAAAAAAACACCAACAAAAATTGGGAGAGTGCATTTAAGCATCCCAAGAAAGCAGTATCTATTGAAATAAGAAACTTTTCAAAAGAGATGGGGTCCACCAAGGAAGTGGTCCTAGCTCAATTATAAATAAATTCATTACCTAGAACACCCAAGCATCCTTCCAAGACAACTACGCATACACATACTGTACCAAATGGAATTATATTTAATTTATAATGTCTATCAGATAATGTCCTACTAAGGACATTCCATAGCTAGTTTAGGAATGGCACTTTCCATTATTAAAAGCAACAAATTGTGCTATATGCCTCACCATTTGCTTTTCACGTTAATGAAGTTAAACAATGAAATATATTTCGATGTTTAGTTAGTCATACACTGCCTAGTAGAAAAAGTCTTGTTAGAATGGCACGTTTCAAGCAAAGACTTCTATTTTCAGCTAAAATAAAAACAGCCGGAAGCAGAAAGAGTACTTCAGGTAAGTATCATAGATGTTTCCCTTCTCTTATTCTTTCCTAGATGCCTCCTCATATACACTGGACCAATAGTGGGCAGATTTCTGGACTGATGTCATGTACCTGTACTCCTGTTAAATTTTAAAATATGCTGAAAATATTTTCAGAAATGTCAGATTTTCTGAAACAAAAACAAAAGAGTCAAGCCAATTTAATTTGAGCTGTTTGTTAGGTATTTGAGCACGAATCAAGTTCTCTGTAAAATAAACATTCTTAGACCTAGCATAAAGGCACCCACCAGTTTCTTTTGCTTGTTTCAATTATAGCCCATATTTCTACCAACAGAAAAGGTAGAAGTTATTTGTCACTGTCCGCCAAAGAAAATGGCATATCCTTCAAGTACATTAAGATTTGATTGCATAGTTTGAACAAGGTTGGACAATTTTGTGTTGCTCTTCCTTACAAAAATAAACTGTTCAAACACTAGACATTAGTGGAACTGAAATAATTTTGCTGTCATTAGTCTGAAATGTATCTATTCTTCTATACTGCAGTAGACACAAGAGTTAACACTCAAGTTGTTTAATCAGTTACTAAATAAATAGTTCTGAGGAAGCAGCACAGTAGCTACTAGCAAGTTCAGGCTAATCTGAAGTATGCAGAGGAAAGATGATGTACTTTACTTGTATGGGGGAATGAAGTTTTTTAAAAAGTTGTGAAGTGCAGCCGAGAGAAGGCTACAAATCTCGTATATTTTCTAGTTTCCAACTTCTAAATTCTGCTCAGAAATTTAAAATACGAATGCATAAACTTGTTTATACTGTCAACCTGAATACTACACTACTAAATATCAAGACTGTGTGACTACAGAAACAAAAAAGTTAGATCAACAGTTTAACTTACTTCTTAAGATCTTCTGTTTGAATTTCTAATGTTGTCTTTTCTTCAACCATTCTATCATGCTGTTTTTTCCAGACATCGGAAGCTGACAGTATCTCAGACAGTTTGACTTCCTAGGGAATACAGGAATTAATTAGAAATTATGTAACAAAAGAATGCCACTGAAGAATACCATCTATTTCTACAAAATTTTCTAAACACAAGACCTATTTAATACAAGACAGCTTAGATCTCCCAAGTACAAAGCAATGTAAGCTTTATCCTATCTCAAAAGAAAATAAACAAAACTACACACATTTTAAAAACTTAAGGTGTAAGTACGGACTTACGTTCAAGGCAGACACACAGTTAAACATACTGGCATTATGTATCAATTGTAGAATACAGCAATATTTCAAAATCTAAACTGAAAATATTTTCTTACAACAAAAATATTCACCTCCAAAACATCTCCACTACATATAAATTATATAAATTAATACAAAAATAAAACTCTGCCAAAACACTTTAAGAATGAAAAATACTAGCTAGGTAAGAAATGCAAAGTTAAGTCAAGTCCCTCAAAGAAGTACAGCTAATTAACCAACACATGCTATCTGAAAGTACACTAGGTCTTTGATGGGGAAAGAAAAGTATAACCACAAAACATCAGAACTTCAGGAGTTAGCTGCCATCGCTCTGCACTGCTAAGTGTACTTAAAGATCCACTACTGTCTTCTCACAATGATCAAAAACCAAAAAAACTCCCATTATTAACTATCTCCTAGTATACTAACTGGAAAAATATATCTTTAATACTGACATATCCAAAATGATGGCAACACACCTAAGAGTATGACAACATACTCTTATTAGCAAATCTAAATAAGGCAATAAAGATATCGGCACAGTTCTGATCCACCTGGCCTTTTTGACCAATTAGACACTGTAGGGATATGTGGGGCAAGAATCTAACACACAATTTAGATTAAGGAAGTTTTGTACATGGATTTTGAAAAGGTTCGGTGCAAGCAGCTTAGAAACAGAAAGCTAAGTATCCACATGAGATGTCATACACTGATAAATAAACAAAACACAGACTTCAAACCCCAGTCATGGATTCTCAGTTAGAAAATTGTACTTCTGAGATTAGTCAGTGTATATCTATAAAGGTCTAACAGGTTTAACTGAAAGTTGATCAGGCTCTTCTTACTACAGTTTGAAGCGTCCAACCTCATGACTCCAAGACATTCACTAGATTTTAACAAAACAAAGGCAGTGAATGTGGTAACATTTCAGATGTCACTTATAGCAACCCTTTCCTTAACCAAGGAGCAAAAAAATGAGAGAAATACAAACACAGCATGACCAAACAACTTTTCTTATTTTTCACAGGTGAATGTCTCCCATGTGTTCAATTTAAAACAATACAGCATGACATTGATCACAGCATAGTCACTCACACGTTCTCTTATTCTGGAGGTTAAATTTTTCACAGCTGCTTCAAAGCGTTCAGCTCTCTGTTTCTGGGACCTGATTGCTTTTTTCAAAGTGGTCTTCTTTTGCTCACTTGTTTCCCTTAAGGCTAACATCTGTTGCTTGTATTCGCCAACCTGAAGTTTCCACTCTGCTATTTTCTTTTTTAGAGTCTGCAATATAATTAAACATCAACTCTTTACAAATTCTATACCTTACAGACCATTTTGTGACATAACATAATCAGGAATAGCAATTACATTTATAATCTGTTTCCATGACATCTTTGTATCTCAAATCTTGTAGTTGACACAAAGATCTAGCCAAGGTTTGTACAGCAGTAGGCAAGAGAAAATACATGTTAGAAAACTCATTACAAAGATAATCAAGAGAAGAGGCTGAGGGGCTGCAGGAGGCAGGCGTAGGGGGAAAGACAGCAATCTAACCATTGCTGTGTGCTCTTGGAGGTGAATGCAGAATTTCAATGTAGAAGGCATGGCATAGAAGTTAAACCCATTTACGAGGAGGAAAATAAAAGTGGTTTCATAATCCCTAGTGACTGATTTCTGTAAAGAATATCACCTTAATGATGCTACTAGTGATAGTCACTGCCGTAGTAGTAGTCTTCAACATGAATAAAGACCAGAATGGCATGCCATTTACCTACTTACTACATTAATGTGCCAGCCTTATTCAAGATACTATTTGCCAGTTGTCACTAAACATGCATATTATGCATATTGAGAGGATATCTGTCAGTATAGGTCCAGCTAACAGCCCCAAATCATATGCATAAGCAACACAAAATGTATGCAGTTTTCCTAGTGAAAGTAATGGTTTCAGGTACTGAGACCAAAAAGGAAAATACTACTTCAAAAAATGAAATTATAAAACCCCCTAAATATGCAGGAAGCAGTTTTCATATATAGATCCTTATAGGTCATTTAATAAACAAAGATGTGACTTGGTGGGGCAGTGGGAGAATATCCTCAATAAATAAATAGAAAATTTGAGTCTATGTATGGACGACTTTAACTGTTGGCATAAGTAAGCAACTGTTATCCCCTGTTATAACCGCAGGAGGTCACAATCACACTATGAATAAGTGCTTTGGGCATTATTCAGCCACTGAGGTAAATTTAAATCGAAGATTAATTTCATAAGGGTAATGCTAAGATGTTGCAAGCTTTTGTCCAGATGTCAACAAAATCATCACCAAGATTTAAGCTAGCAACTGATTCCAGCACTTTTTGAAGAGCAAACAAACAAAACTTTTAAGTAACTAATGATATAAAATACAGTTGTATATCAAGTTACTTTATCAAAGCATCACTTAATGAAAATGTTCTTGAAATTCTAATAATTGTACTAGGTAGAACAATAAAACAATTTTTATTCAGAAGAAAACATGACGTATTTATACAGACATAGACATACGTGACTTTTTTTGAAATGGAGTTGCTAAAGGTTCCTTAACAACTTCAAGTGATACAATTCGTAGGGCATGTATGCTACTAAAAAAAGTTTGGAAATTAAAAATACATTATTTTTCAGCCAATGTTTTCTCATTCATGCCTATGTTCTTGACAAGTTTCAAATACTAAAATCTGAGGCCATGTACAGCTCCGGCTTCTAGCACGACCTGGTCCTTGCCTTGTTCTAAAGCCTGTAACTGCTGCAAATGCCCACATTTACCTCTGGCTTTTTAGAACAAGAAATGGAAAGCATTTCACCTACCTTAAACAAAGTGAGTTTAAACATTAGTCTTAAGCGTTTCTCTTTCAGGCAGTATTAAGAGGTTTATTGATTCCGTCACAGGCAATAAAAAGAAACAGGTGGTGATTCATCACCCTTATCTTACAATAGAAACTCATCCTGGGAACTTGCCTCTCTCTTTCTATTGACTCTATGGAGACTGCCTCAGGATCATATCTATCTTCTAGATAGCACAGTTAGGGGAGGGCAAATGCTTCTATGTGTGCTTAACTTCTCTTCAGCAGAACTGCTAGTATGCGCAAGTTGAGAAGAGAAGAAAACCAACTTGCAATTAAAATAGTGTGGTCAAGCAGACTGTTAAAAACATAAACGCTAATGATTTTTACTGTTTGGGATTTCTCTTTTACCAAGAGTTTGATTTCAAGTGATACTTTCAAATTTAACTCTCACATCTGAGTTAAACTGTGACCACAATAAGGCTTTGCTAATTTTTTCAAATAAACTGAAACACAAGTAAAAATATGTTGACCTGTATTTTCACTTTTAATTCATTGTTTTCCACTTCTTTTCTTTGAATCTGACATTGCAGATGAGCTTGTACTCCCTTTACTGATCTTGACAGGCGGTCTTCTTTCTGTACATTGACCTAATAAAGACAGAATAAACACAAATCTATTGGTCTATGGAAATACGCTGTATAATGCTATCTACATTCTTCCTACTTCGCCTTACAGTTTCTGACATCTGAATGTCCTCAAAAGCTGGAAAAGATACAAGTACATTCACAGGCAGTAACTTGTTACTAATTTTACTAATGTTAAACAGAAATCACAAACTTGAAAGAATGTGCATATAATATACATTTTATTTAATCTGACTCTTTAAGTAGTATGAACAAGGCCTGGAAGCAGAAACTCAGAAGTCCAGGCTGAGCAAAGGCATCTAGCTAGCATGTTATCCAAAATTAAGCCACACTGATCAGCTCAGTCCTGAGTAATTAGACCTGAAGTGATACATTTAATTCAAACTCTAATTTTGGGGGGATACAGAAAGTGTAAGGGAAGAGGCAACTTATGTCACCAGAACTGAGGTCCGATGATTCTACGAAATTTCTTGCAACTTGATTCCTTTGGCTAGTTCTAAATAAGAAATAATGAAAACAGGTAGGAAGAAGTCATATTATCAGCATAGACTAGAAGAGCATCGTAATGCACCAGTGCAAGTGTTCATTATGGATACCAGTAAGAAAGGCAGACTCAGACTCAGTCAGGTATTGATGAAAATGCCATTTATTGGAGAAGAACAAGTAAGAATGAACAGGGAGATAGCAGAGATAATCATTTATCCCTTCGAATGCTGGGCGCCCCAGGCTGTTCAGCATTAGACAAATCTCTCATCTGTGCAGCATGCCATGCCCTGACCCCATCAATGCTGAGATTTGCTGGTATTGTGATCTTCAGAATCTTTATAGGCTTTTCTGTTCAGCACTTCTGATCTCAAGCAAAACGATGTTTCTCTATGCAAACACACTGCTTCACTTCAAGATATAGACAAGGACATGCCAATTGCCAGGTGTGAAAGTCGGCACCTTCACGGGCTTCTCTATTACAATTAGCTGGTTAAATTTATCCTGCAGCCATCTGATATGTTCTCTTGGTTAAGCAAATAAAAATTCTTAAAGAAGAACCATGGCTCTCAACAGACCCCAAGGAGTTACAAAAATTAAAGATTTAACTGAGCCTGCTCTGTCCCTCACTAATACCGAACCACGCCATACCGCATACACATAAACTGCACTTTAGGTGTACAAGTACTGTAACACAGACTGCTGAACTACCGGTAAAATAATTTTGAAACTTTTGTAGTACCTTCTTATACAGGACAGACAATTCTTCTCTTCCTATGTCAGTTTCTGCACTGAGCCCCTTCCTTTGGTTCAGAGAATTAATGAAGTCTTGACAGGCTTTGATGATACTAGCTGTGTTGTCAGTACTACCTTTCCCTATTTATTGAGCTCAGAGCCATGGAGACTAACTGTGAACAGTATCTGTTTAGTTTACTCTGTACTACTTCATTGTAAGTATTTTTTTACAGAACTATTGCAAATTTGTAAATATGAAGCCAAAAGTCATTAGCTCAGATGTATTGCCCTCCCTGAACTGTGGAACATTAGTGTTAAGGTCAACTTGTATCCTTAATAGGTTTGGATACACTCTTGACGGTTTTAAGATATTTCTGTAGAAAACACCTTTCAGGATTATGCTTTTTTTTCACAGATCTTTTAAATAATTGCTGTACTCAAAATTTAAAATTTGTAAATAAGAATCTAGTACATTGGGACAAAACATTCATTCCAACAGAACTGGTCACTCACCTTTTCAAGCTGAAGCCTGGATGAAAGTTCTGTAACATGTTTCTCCCTTTCAAGTATTTTTCTCCTGAGATTCTTCACAGAAAAAAATTAACAAAGAAATTATTCTAATGTCTGTACACAACCATGCGACAGCAATGCACACCGATGAACATCTCAGATGTAAAACTAAGATTCCATTTTGTGATGATAAACCACAAATACTCCTGCCTTGCCATTGTCACTTAAAATTGTATGATACCATGATGTAGCCATTTTCAGATGCACAGCATAGAACAAAAAGAGGCAGAAATTTTAATTTACTTACCTTATTTTGGGTTTTGTTTTCACTTAACTTCTGCATCAAAGTGTCAATGTTTTTATTGCTTAACTGCAAGACAGGCACAGGAAACATTAAAAAATTACTTCAGTTTATAATTCATTTAGCATTTTTTCAATGGTTTTGAATGTGGTACATATAATTCGCTACATTTTCAAATTTGGTACACATAAAAGCTTGCATATTCATGAGCTACTTGGAGTTTGTGGTTTAAAGATTCACTTTAACTTGTGCATAGAACTTCGTAGCTCAGGAAAACAAACTAAGGTCATTGTATATGCCAATTTTTTTGAACTAGAAAGCATAGGCAGAGAGATCACAAAAGTCAACCTACATTAACTGTTACTACAAATCCAAAAGAATTTATGTGCCTATAATATTGTCAACTAAACTTCTCATTTTAAAATGTCCAATTTTGGGGGTGGGGTAACTTTCCATTTAAACAAAAAATAGACTTGTGGGACTTTCAGACTGTAAATCCTAAACATTTTAATTTCACTAGTGAGAGGATAAACCCACTGCCTCAAGGTGGAAACTTGGTATCAAAAGTTTTGCTACAACTCCTTACAAAACAGTCATCCTGGCCTGCATATAATTCCTCAGAATATTCTGTAATCTTGATTCCATGTTTGTCTGTAAAGTCAGTACATGGACCCCAATTCATCCAGGTTTCCACATCTGCATGCACTGCAAACTTACAAACATCGTATTCACTAGTAGTGCTATCCCTTCCTAACTACACTGAGTCAGATTTGTCATCAGCAAATAACTAATATATAAACAGGAATGGTGTTTTGTGACCCCACAGTAATTTATCAACAAAAATAGAAGTGCTTAGAAGACTTCCCAGAATCGAGAAGTGACTGGAAACCTAAATTACCCATACCATCTTTCCATTCTCAGGATATTGTCTTCCCCACAGTTCATTCTCTATTAACGTTCTCTCTAATGATCAACAAAAGGTCTCTTGCTGTAAGACAGCTAGCATTATCTATGAAAACCTGAAAATCAAGCATATTACCCTTAAAATAAAAAACCAGTTCAGAATAAAGACCCATCTCTGTTAGCTTGCAAGAACAAAAGGTTAGCTTTATGACTTCTGAAAGAAAGCTAAGAAAGTCGGCAATGACAAATCACATTTAAATTTAAAAGAAAACTACATTCTTCACTCCATCAGGTTTCTGTGCAAGCTCTCTATGACACTACTGTCAAACAGGAATTCATTGTGGTCCACCTCCTGTTTTAACATACATAGCCCACCAAATTCTTTACAACTTTGCAGGAACTTTCTTAGTGCACAGGACATAACAACAAAATCTACCCAATACATCCATTAAAAATGATTATAAAACTAGATGTTAGTTTAAGATTCGCATAAGAAATGTACATTTGCATTGGTTTCATGTTTATGCCTTAGGTATTTTCTTACTTGGTATTCTAGACTGTCAGATTCTTTGCTTAGATGAGTGAAGTATTTTTCATCTTGAATGGCTTTTGTAGTTCTATGATAATCCTTTTTATACAGCTGAATCAATGAACGGAATTTCCCTGTTTCACCAGGTGGCACACACGTTTTGCCCTGAAATAGCATTCGTGATTATGTAACATTTAGTATCACTCACAGTTAGGACACTGATCTTGCTAATTTAAGTACACCAACATAAACCAAGTACGCTCTTCAGGAGAATCGTTTAGGAGAAATTTTAAAGATCACAGAAATGCCTCATTCATGACTTCCAACAAGTCATGGATATCACAGGATGTTCCCTCAAACTGATTGCTCACAGCACACAACTGATCTACAAGGTGAACAGTTAACCTCCAGATGGAGGCCAAGTCCTGCTCAGACACTGATATTATGTTTCATAGAAGCATTCTTCCAATTTGGAAGCAGCAATGGCTTTTCTCTTTTCCCAGTTTGGAAAATCTCACCTTGCAGGGCTGCACAGGAATGTGATGCTGCCCCTGTCACAGCAAGTCCAGGGCCAAGTATCAGTGCCTTACCTAACGCATGGCATTCCCCCCGTTTCCTTGTCATGCACCAGGAACCTGCCGTCAACCTCACCCCTTCTCCAAACACCTCTCTGCTGCCTCTGCCCTCACACTCCAGCATGATCGATGCCCTTGCCAAGCACAGTTACCTGTTTACTCTGCTCAGTGCTCCACTGACTACTCATTATTTTTCAGAAGTGCATTGTCTTGCCTTCTCCACCCACTAGGACCCATTTCTCCTGCTTTCAGCCTGTGCCAGATGCATCTCCACCAAAAGGATTTGTCAGACTATGAGTTTATATTCTCACATCCGTATTTCCTTAGCATAAATGAGAAAATGAGTAACAGAATTTGGAAAGTTCCCAACTAAAAAAATCACTTCCTCACAGATTCACAATGCAGACGGCTTTGCTTCCAACTGTTGCCATAAGGCAAATAACTACACTCCAAACATCTAATTTTTTATGCTATATATATATATTTATGTATCTTGTTTTATTACAGGCTTACATTTCCTGGCAGACGTCAACTTGTGTAACACAGTGCAAGTTTACATAGCTTTTTCTTGGTTATATAACCAAAACTAAGTTCTTTAATTTAATTACCTCCAGTGAAAACAGCATCTTGGAATACTAAATATCGTATTTCACTTATCCTAGCCCATGTGAGCAGAAAAGAACAAATGAGAATCTTTCCACAGTTTCAGTATACCATTTTTATATCCAGCACTCTCACTACCCATTTTTTGAATTATCACCTACTTCCCTTCTATAGCTAGGAAGTATGTTTTGAAATAACTGGTTTGAATCTTGTTAAAAAGTAAATAGAGAAAAAAAAAAATCAAGCTTAACAGGAACAGAATGAACTTGCCTCAGCAGTGTAAGGAAGAGGAAGCTTTTCCTGGAGATCGGAGTCCAATAAAGGAGCAGTACAGTTATGTACAGGTAAAGACAAGGATGATTGCAATGATGACATTTTGTTTTAACGCTGTATAACGAGACAGAATATGTTAACATATATCAGTGTTCTGTGAATCAGTAACTGAACCACTATCAACATCTCAGGTCATTCCCACTAGAAAATATAGCGTACTAGACCAAGGAAACCCCAGTCTCATCAGAGGTGTACCACACCTGATGCAACTGAAATCCTGCACACATATTCATACCTTGTGATCACTTACGCAGCACTGAATTCACAGATTTGGCGCACAGCAAATCCCTCAACAGCAGAAAACGGAATACGGGCGAAGGATGGGGTAAAGCTCGCAGCTGCGCTTCCACACTTCCGCGCTCCCTGGCGCAGAGGGTGAGGAGCAGGGGCGCAGACCACCCGGCAGTGGCCGTCACCCCGGGCCCTGCTCGGGCCCTGTCCCCTCTCTCCTCGCCGAGAGCCCCAGCGCCCGCCTGCCTGCGGCTCCTGCCCCTGAGGGGTCCTGCGGGCCAGCGCCCCCTCAGCACCCTACACCCCCCGCCCGCCGGGCAGAGCCCCCCTTAGCACCCCACAGCCCCACGAGGGGCAGCGCCCCCCTCAGCACTCCCCTCCTCCCCGGCGTCCCCGCCTGCGCCCGCCGCCCCCTCACCGCCTTTGCCCGCCGGGAGCCGTTGCCGGAGCAACCAGCCGTTGCCGCGGCCTGCTCGCGGCGCAGCAGGTGCAGACGCTTCTCGGCCGGACCTCGCCGCCTCCCGGTCGGGGCCGGTGCGGCCCGCGGAGACGAGGGCGCGGGAGGCAGCTGTGCGGGCCGCCGCGGCCTCTACGGAGCAGCGTGGGCCTGCGACCTCGGCGGGCCTGGAGAAGCAGCATCGCCCCTTTGCCCGAAAGAAGGGCTGATGTGGGGAGCAATCAGGGGCGCTTCGAGAAGCGGCCGTGTGCGTCACCACCCTGTACTTGTGCGGACGGGCTGGTGTTCTTGGCACCCAGGAGGTTATTTTCAGAGCAAGATGGACAAGGAACTTGGGAGACCTCTGGGGAGCTTTGGATCCTCTGTTTTCTTGCAGACTGTTTCCGTTAATATGTTTTTTTCTGAGGTTAAACAACNTAAATTATATTTCTTTAAAATGGGTTGATATTTACATTTTCCCTATTTCACTTTGGCATCACTTGCTGGCAGTGGAATTTCAGAAGACAGAGCAGTTATTCCCTTTACACACTCTTTGGAGAACTTTACCTAGCAATGTGTGCACCATAATAAAAAGAAAAGTCAAAGGTTAAATTTCAACCTTTTTAACACTAGCAGAGATGAAATCACTCCATAATCCATTCTGGAGTGACTGCCTGTTTGTACCTGAGTTACAAGGGCGGTTTTGTCTTTGCATGAGCAAAAGGCCTAATGTTTTGGTCTCTATAGNCAAACATTGTAGAAAAGCTATGTATTTTTAAATGAAAACGTTCTGATGAACAATAAGGCAGTTACTCTTGCATCATCACATCATGTGAGAAAGCACTAACGACGCTTGAGGGGGCACTTCAGGGAATATCCAAGGCATTGCAACAGATGTATGGAAAGATCACTTTCAGATAATAAGCGTGCAAAAGAGAATGATCACGTGATNTGAGTTACAAGGGCGGTTTTGTCTTTGCATGAGCAAAAGGCCTAATGTTTTGGTCTCTATAGGACCCATAGCCCTGAACTGTGAATTAACCATCCCCGCCAGAATCATAGAATGGTAGGGGTTGGAAGGGACAGACCTTTGCTTCGGCACCACCGTCCATGAGCTGTGCCTTTCATGTCTTTGGTGCCAGCTCAGACAGAACTAGTAATTTTAGCTTCCCAGAACTTGCTATCTGATTGACTTATTTTTAAATGAAAGCAATAAATTGTTGCAATTACCTAAAAATGTGGTGATTGCTTGTATAATAAAGCAACTACTATCCATTGGTGAGGGCTAATTAACGTGATAATTAGCACTGCACTCTGTACCTCAGAAACAAAGAATGAATTACAAGTTTCTGTCCTCAAAACTGCGTTTTAATGACTATGGCACAATCCACAGCATGGAAAATAGTTAAAGGAAACATGACACACGGTTACACGATGACGTAATGACAAGCCTTAATAAAAGGGTGTGCTGGAGAGAGGCTTCTTTGGATACCACAGGAACTCTGCTGATTGTTTGTCACAGGTCATGACTTTATCTGCTTTAAAGGTATAACTGAACCTTTCATTTCTGTGTCGGAAATTCAAGACTCCAACGCCTGCCTTTGTCCATTGTTTAATTTTGGCAATAGCCTGCTATCACAAAAGTCTCACAAAAGCAGCAGATTTGCTGTGACCCTGTTTATAAACTGTTCCTTCCCCATCCTTTTATACACCGCATGGTGCAATACTGACCAGAATTCCTTTCTCCCGGCAACACTTAGACACTCACTGCCTTACGCAGAAATATATATCAGAGATGGAGATATGGCGACATTTCTTCTCACACACTCTTGTAAAACAGGAGTAGTGGGTTTTGCTATTTCCCCAGCCTGTTTCTCAGCATCTCGCACTTTGTGTCGCAGTGTGCCAGCTTCTGAAGCAGGTGGACAGGAAAGCCCATCGCTCTACAGTGCACGGGGGCAGTGGGCACCAGGGCGAGCTGCACTGTGGAGTTACGATGCTGTAGTGCTATTGACTTCCCCATGACTAGTCACCCACTCACGGAGCCTCATTTCTTTGCACAGACAACTTAGCAGGAGCAGCAGATCATCTTCACTGCTCAAAGAGCAGGAGCAGGTGTTTCTACACCCATTTAAGGGGTGGAAGAAATATAAGGCAACGCCAAGGTACAGGGAAGTAGCAGGGAGGGTTTTCCCCTGAACAACATTTTACATGGCAGCAGGTCTGAGCGTCCTTCATTTGGAGACTGCGGATTCAATGTTGGTCGTCTTAAGTTTTGGCCAAGGACATTTGGGAACATCTTACCCCAGATGCAGATTATAGCAGCTACAGTGATGCAGAACTTCCCTTATTACGTATATTGACCTGCCTGGATCAGAGTTCCCAGTGTTCACCATAAACCCAGCTGTGCTGGTGCCACTCTTCATTTCCATCTGAGCCATTTCCAGCTCAGTCAGACATCTCAGCTGTTTACAGGAGACATTTTAGCTCTTCCAAGGAGGTAAAAATAGCTTTATTTTCTCTTTTCCTAAGCAGTCATTAAAACCACTTGCATTCACTCCTCAATGTAGACTTTCTCCCTGTGCGGTGCAACCCGGGGGGTGAATATGAGCCTTGTTTGTTCCCTTTGCTTAGGATGTACCTCTCCTGAGAAAGTGCTTGCTCCAGTTCCTAAATTGCTACAGCCCCTTCCTTATGCTGCAAAATGGCCAGAGAGCAGGATGAGGTCCCAGAACTAAGACAGGTACAACAGGAGTCTGTCCAAGACTTGGGAAATGGGACAGAGACCTTAAGAGGGGAAGAAAGAGCAAGAGGATACATTACAGAGTGGAGTTGCAAGCAAAAGGTTAGAAACAACTGACAGTGCATTGTATTTTCAAGGTTAAGATAGGTTAATTTGTATGAAGTTTAATTTGTATATAATTTAGTTACCGAAATACCACTCCGAGAGAAAGGGACACACTCAAGCATGTAACTTCAATTTTAGGCAGAATTTTGGAAGGCCTGATTCTTTATGTGGACAAATTCTCTCTCTTATCATGACAGCCCATTAACAAGTAACCCTGGAAATTGCACCTTTCAGTGAGCGGTGGCAGAGATCCTTTTGTGTATGGGTGGAGCGGACAGCCAGGCTGCGGTCACTGGGACACAATGTCAAGCCATTCTCCTCGTGTAACAGAGGGGATCCCATCCCCAGCTGGTTGTTGATGGTGCTGCTCAGGGAAGATGGTCCTAGATTCACCAAACCTCTGCTCAAGGCCCCGTAGCCTGTGAGTTCCCCAGTCCTAGGCACTCTCTGTGGAAGCAGCAGTCCCTATGGCTAAAAAGTCCCAGCTTTTCCGTGGCAGGAGGGCTGACCTCACTTGCCCACGGTGTCATGGGGAAAAGTGGTTAAGGTTTAATGGTTGCTCAAAGAATCACCATCAAGACAAGAGGGAAACATGATTTTTAATATAAGTTTGTAAAAAGCGTGACTTTACAGAATTCAATGGCAAGATTCACTCCATTACTTACTATGTGAAGGGATTGTGAAAGGGAATTGGGTCAGAGTGGTGCAACTGTCACAGTGGAGAGCGGCGGGGGGGGACAGAGAGAAGTGATTATACAGTGGTCAGATAGGGAAACCGAGTCAGGGTCGGGTTGGAGTAATGTACATAGGGTTTAGGGAAAAGGGCATAAGGAGTGCCCTCCCGTTGAGTCATGAGGTTCAGAGCGGACCCCCTTGCTTTCTAAACTCCTTCTCAGAGAAGTCTAGGTGCGGCTGATTCCACTCCTAGTCACAGATTTGGTCAACGGTTTATAACTAAAGGAGTGTGGTGGTGGGATTTCAGTGAAAGTGATTTAACATGTAAGTATGGGTCTCACAACAATTAATAGCAGCAATAAATGGTATCTTAACACTAATAAAGTAAATCATAAACTAAATTATGTGATTAGCAATACTTATTCAATAATCAATAATCAACAGTTGTAACAACTCAGCTAACGATTTAAAGTTTCCTAGCTTAAAACACATGCATACACACCCACACACACTCACACAGGTATAGAGGTTAACCTTCATTTGAGATGTTAAATTCAGTATCCAGTATTCTTCGAAAATCACACAGAGTCGAGAAATAGTGAGCTACTCACTATTTCAATCTGTGAAAATCCTTTGTGAAAACCTGAATGCAGTGACTTACCCACTCTTTCCTTCACTGGCGTCTGTCATTGAAGGATCCAATTACTTCACAGAACCTCACAAAAACTGCTCTGTAGGTGTCCCAGCTCAGAGGGAGATACACGGTCACAGCCTGCTGTGGTCCTGGAGAGCTCAAAGGGTCTCGCTTTAGGACCATTATTTATAGAATCACAAGATGATTGACTTTGGTCAATGTTATCATTTTGTGGCCACAATTCTTGTCAGATAATTAGTCTTGGCATCTCTTAGATGTGGGCTGTGACCCATGCAGGAGGAGATTTAGGTATGTTTTCTGGGCAACAGGAGTTCCAGAGATGGTCAGGGAGCGCCTGATCACTTCAACTCACTGTATTTGCATTAGGAGTTCCAGGGGCAGTTACGGAGTGCCAAATTGTCCCAACTCGCTGGGCTCATCCCGGGACAGAGAGGTACCATATTACTTTATATCTTGGCTCACTGTACCAACAGGCAGGGTCGGAGAGTGCCCAGTTATCCCAGCTCTTTGTTCTTATACGGTGATGGATGATCTGACATTGCAATGCGGCTTGTTAGTAGGGGGAAGCGGGGCCTACACCACAAAACATGGTCAGCACAGCCTGGCCATGCCTTTGCAGAGGCCAGCCCCACATGGGGCACTGGTGGGCTCCAGCTCTCAGGATTTTGGCAGCACTTGGCCAAGGATGGCTATTCAGGGGAGAGGTGGGCCAGAAAGGCCTTGACTCATCCCATGCTGAGAAGCCGGCAGGGAGCTGGGGATCGCTGCCCCATGGAGGGCTGCTTCTGGGGCAGAGACAGCTGGGGAGGAGGGAGCCCAGCAGTCAGCTGCCTTGCCCTCCTGCACACACGGCTCCAGCCCTCTGCACCCCAAGCCAGCTCCGCTGGGGCATATGTCACACTCACGGGCAGGATTTGTTTTTGGCAATTCTGGTTATCACCAACGAGAAATCAAAACATGAGTCCTATGAAAAGGTACGGCTCAAAGCCTGTTGCAGGCAATAGAGCGCAATAAGCTCTTTTACACACGTTTATTAGTACATTCAGTGTACCTTAAATTTTAAAAAGTGATGTGAAAAAGTATTCACATGGGAATGCCCTTAAGAACTGGCAAAATCACGATCTATGAACGGCCATTAGTAAATACATAAGTAATAAGCATCAGTACCAACATCAGTAATAACAGCTGTATCATCCTGTTGGTTGTAAATGAACAATGGGAGTGCTGGACTCTAAGAAGCTCCAGGTTAAATCTATCATAGACCATAAATGGAGTCCTTGCAAGCTATTTAATCATTTTAGAAACTTGTCTGTGACTGGTCTGGATAGCCTTGTTCTGAATAACCTGTCTGGTCAGAATACCCTTGTTGATACGCAGTTTCATTTCTCCGCTTGGTTTCACATTTATTACACAAGTCAGAAACCTTTGCTTATGAGTTCCAGTGTTTTCTTTTTCCCCCTCTTGCTTTCTTAACCCATCACCCCTCTAATAACTCCTGGCTGGCAGTTATGCTGAAGACAGCAGTAATGCTTGTCTAGGTGGAGTTTCAGAGTCATTAGGGAAGGCCTGGTAAGAAATCCAAGGAGAACAAAGACAGCTTGTTGCTACAGAGGCAGAAAAAGAAGTAGGGACTAGTTCATAAGAGCCGGTTAGTTAGTCTTGCCTCTCTACATGCTACTTTTAACTTGCAGCTGTAAGAGGCTGAGTGAAGGATAACAGACACACGTCCGAGGTTTGCCTTCCAGTCTGTCTGAAGCAGAGGTAGATGCTCCCTACCAAACCCCCTGATTTGCAAGTGCCATCTCACTCCCTCCTCTTCCTCCCTCCATCAGACACCTGCTGTTCTCTACACACACAGTGACAGCTCTTTCTAGGAAACATGGTGATGACCTGTATACCTTACAACATGAAGAGGGTGGAAAAATGGGAAAATATATCAATTATTTCACACCTAACTTCCTAGTAAATGATTATTTGATAGGCATCTAAGGCTCACAGGGTGAATTCCCTAAACCATTTTACTTTTCTGATTTGCTGTCAGCTGTCTACAACAAAAAAATGAAGAATGTGGAGCATATGTTGTTTGACCCTTTCCTGTATGTTTCCCACAAAACCTTGGTAGCATGTATTGCTGTGCAAAACCTGTGTTAAATGTATAAAGGTAGTCTTTTGTTCCTAATCCCTTAGTAGTGTGTCTAATGGAAAACGAAGCTTTGGTTTGTTGAGGTTAGTTCCACTTACAATGTCAAATATTAAATTACAATTTGATGCGTGGTTTAGTCTCATGTAAGTGTATATTAAAAAGCATCGCTGTTTTATCATGCATTTCTAGAGACAGAATTCAAGTTCAAACACATAATGGTAAAAGAAGCCAATTTTAAAAGACTTACAAGCTAAGAATTTCAAATGGTGTTATTTAAAGTTAATTACACTTAGCCACAAAAGTGAATTACTTGATATTAATACTGCCTAAAGTTGAGTGTTGCTGGAAAGTTGCTGTTCAGAATGGCCACCATATAATTTTGCTGGCTAATTTTGCAAGACAGTGGTGTAATGGCTGACTACAGTTATGACGTATTTGCCCTTCTGTTCTCCCTGCAGGTAGAGTCTTTGCTGATGAGTGGGCCCACCTTCGACAGGGGTGTTTGATGAGTATGACAGTGACAGACATTTCTATGCAACCAGGCAGAATCAGGTTAAAGTTATAAGTTAATTCAGCATTTTCCTCCTTCTACAAGCCCTTTGTGGCAGGCTTTAGAAACCTGACTGGTCTTTTTCTGTAAAATTTTGCGGTATCCCTTTTTCTTTTAGTCCTTATTTTATCCCTCATTAAATATCTTTCCTACTTTATTAATAGATCATGTGATTTTCTCTGTATTCATCTTTACACGTTTCTGTGGTTGATGGTTTGGCAGTGTTCGTGGGCATTACTTCCTTTTGAATGGACAGTGGAGACTTAATCACTTCTGTGCTCTGCCACCAGAGAGGAAACAGTGCTTGTACAGAAATCCTCCCTCTCTCTGCTCATGGTGTTTGTCTATGTAAGCTTTTCCTCCTCTTCTCACCTCTCCCTCCTCTGAGTACACTGCAACTTTGAGGCTTTCCTGTTAAGCTTCTGGGTCTCTCTTGCTTCAAACTCATTTATTTTGTCTTTGCTGCCTCTGCACAACTTCAACCCATGCTCTCACCACTGCTTTTCCTCTCTGTCCATGTGGCCAATGGACCTCAAGAAATGAAGTTTTATTACACCATATTTGACCTGCAACTCACTGCCCAAGTGCCTGTACATGTGGCAAATGAGGAGGCCATTTAACAGGCGTTTTCCAGGGTACAGCAGCGTTTGGAAGTGGGAACTACTGAATTAAGACTACTTCTGCAATTGTAGACTTTAAATCTGTAACTGTAGTGTTTTTACTCAGGCAATAGACTGAAGTGATGGAGGAGTAAACAAATCAAATATTATTCTTTGTCTCACTCTGCAATTTATATTCATATATTTTTACAAGGATAATTGTTTTAAATGAGCAGAGTGCAGACTACACTCCGAGCACCGTTAATGTTGGCACTATATTCAGATAGGATTTTTAAGTGGAAATGTATTCTGTTTTATCCTTAGGTGTTCCTCTGATCTTACTGGCATCTATACCTGTGGAAAAAAATCCTGCACTGAAAGTAATTGTGTTATTAATAGTTTTTTAAGGAAGGATGTTCAATAATGTATATGCAAAGTTTATCATCTGTAAGTATAAACACATAAGAACAGAATTCTTTCAATGAAACATACTGTTATAAAGTTTACAACATCTTCCTTTTTGAAATGTAACATTTATGTCAACTTTTATGTAAGTAAATCAACAGTAATGCATACTGTTATTAATGTCAACTGAATTTTACCATCAGCTGATCTCTCAACTATATGATCTCAGCAGCAAAGATTTATTTTCATCCCTATTTTTATTTGTTACTCTTCTGTTACTTACTTCTGATTCCTGTCTATTTGTTTATCATTGCTGAATTCTGCAGTGAGCATAACCAGAACAGAGAAGTACCCAATCTGCAGAAACAAATGTGTGACTATAGAAGCTCATGGGAAGTAATTATAAACTGTACGGATTTTGAAAATAATCTATTCTTTAGCTTTATAATGAAATAATAGATGATTTTGCTAAGAAATAAGCATTTCCTCGAGTTAAAACACAGTGCAAAAAGGCATCTTAACTTCAGACTGCAGGCTTCTCTAACAGTTTTACCATACCATCAAAACCAAAGGAGTTGCACAGATTGCATGTCAGAGAATAATTTTCCTGTTATTCTTTTATTCTAGATAAATTAATCTAGAAAGCATAAATAAATGCAACCATTTTTGTTTGACGTTAATTTATGTCATTTTTATATCTAGGTTGTGACATTCTTAAGAATGATGGGATCTATTCCAAGTTCTTGTTTGCTTTCCCTGAGAATGTCAGATACAACCTGAAAGTTCACATCCAAGCTAACAGAACTATCGTGCCACAAACTGCAATGCCATGGAGTAATGCCATGTCTATCCTAGGTCATGTAGAAAACAGTAAAGCAAAGCAATGCAGAGAAAATGATGCAGCTCCTGTATACAAGTCCCTTCACAAATACTAGGAGTAGGCATTAGAGCAGCAACAGCCCGGCTAAGAGTTATTTAGTTTTGAATGGTTTTCAAAATGTGAAAAGTCAGTATTCCCCAGAAGAATATTTAAAGTAGACTGTAAACAGCTATAATAGAACAGTATCTATGTGATACAGATAGACAGGATTTGTCTTTTGCCTGTGAAAAGAATAACTGTAGGTTTATTAACTAGAGTACTATAATCAGTCATCTTAAATTAAGAACTGTTGAAGCTTCAGTAAATTAAACTTTCCTGTATTTTTCAACAAGTAACAGTTACTTCAATTTCATATTAGCTTTTTTAGTAATTAGCACTCTTGAAACTGCAAAGAAATAGCTATTGCAGTAGAAATTATTGTACTTAATTGATGTTAATGGATTTTTCAGATTTAAAATCATATAAATGAGGTGAAGTTCAGGTCACCTGCATATTACAAGAGTATGCATATAGTTAAGATCAATCAGCATTTTTTAATGCTTTGGGTAAAATCAAGATGAATCCATCAAGACCCTGAGCTATTAAAAATGATATTCGGATCAGAAGAGGAGGTTTCCTTGGAATAGCTGCAGGAGGCTCCTTCATAATATTTGCTGTTCCAGTGGGACCTAAGGCAGATGTGTTTCCAGCGCATACAATTATTAGTCTTGATGCCAGAATAGAAGACGATAACGTAATTTTATCATGGACTGCCTCAGGAAATTATTTTGATGGAGGTCAAGGTATGTTTTTGGCTTGCTAACCTGCCTCCTGCCCACAGTGAAATTGCAAAATGAATACATTTTCTGTGGGCATTTTAAGTGAGCTCCCGGGCTTTATCAACAGTATTTTGTTGCATCTGGAAGCACCTGTATACGTGCCAGCTCAGTTTTTGTCTGTACTTTGTAGCAGAAACTGAAGACTCAACATTTCTCATTCTTCATCGTTAATCAAATTTCTGTTAATTATAAAGGGCTTAAATGTGCTTATCTAGTAATTCAGTGTGATACACATCACACAACACAGGATCTGTAATGGACTTTAGTTTCACTGACACCAGCAGGAATTTTGTGCAGTGGTTCTAGGGCTTTATTCTTGCTCTGCTCTTGCGAAGATTTTAAATTGAATTAGCCATTATGTTTTTAGAAAGAGTTTACTGCAATTTTGATGAAAGGATCACTTTCACTATGTTGTAGTATTTTGCTATTCATGGGAGAGAGACATATACTCTGTGAATGTAAGGAAGGAGTGGAAAAAAACATCAAATTTGGATGAGAAATAGGAATTTTACTTCACTTAGTGTAAGGTCAAATTCAGTGAAGCCAGAAATACTGAGAGACTTAAGTATGGGTTTGTGATGACTGCCGTCATCTATTCATTTCAGGGCTGTGCTATGAGAAATTTAATCATTCAAGCATTCGGTTTAGGTAATAAAATATGGTTTTTGCAGATCTATCTGTGATGCTGCATTTATTTTTCCCAGTAGCTGAACTAACTAATGAAACTGATACTAAGTAAGTAGTATTTTGAAATGAAAGTATTCTGAAAAAGAACAGAAGTTTGGTAGCTAACACACCTGACAATATCTTCTGTTATTTGTATTTACAGCTGCAAGTTATGAAATCAGAACAAGTGAGACTGCTCTGGAACTAAGAGGCAATTTTTATAACACTGCTTTTGTGAATACTTCCCCTTTATCACCTGAGCATGCTGGCTGCAAAGGTAAGTTAAAAAGTTTAATTAACAATATAGCTATATCGTGAGATATTTGTGAACTGATTACTGTATGATGATAGTTCAATTTACAACATAGTACTATGTGGGATTAACCAAGCACCTCCCTAACAAATTAGGCACTACCTAGCTGAGAGCTCTGAAAAAGTAGCTGGTAGGAAATCACAATCTAATAGACATTTCTCAAAGGATTGCAAATCATTGATAGGCATGATGCCATTAAATGCTTTATCACGGAATTGGAATAAAATATAAAGTCACTCCTGAACAAGTTTCTCCGAGTATGAAGTGAGACATGATGAGGGGGGATAGGACAGCCACACAGAGTAATCTGGCTTCGTTGACAAACTGTTCCCACCCAAGAAAAACACATTTTATTCCAAATGGGATGGTTTTTCATCTAAAGGCAAACAATGCCATTTAAAAAGGGAGATGTTACATACCAAATATTGTATATAGAACTTATCAGCATTTAACTATCTCAGTGATCTAATCTTGCTTTTTCTATTGTTTCAATTCTGTATTACATAATTATGCATTGTTCAGAATTTTTTTCCAGGAAATTCTAATTGTGTTTTTTTAAGTTATTTCTCTCTTCTAAAATTAATAACATAGCATAGATCACCTGAAGAGGCATAAGGAAATTAAATTGGGTTTTTTTTAGTTCACAATAAAATATCAAGCATTTCCTCCTAAAATTAACACATAACTAAATGCAGCCAACATATCGCATATAACTGCACTTGCATAGAACATCAGCATCTTGTTTGCAAACTGTTACACCTCTTTTCAACACAAAGGCAGTGTTAGGACTGAAAAGCAGGTGTGAATCCTCAGGGACAAGGCACAACACTCAGCTAGTGAAAGCTTTGGCCTTAGGGAAAGCATGGCATTACCACGGTGGGAGCCTCGGGACACTGACGCTAATCAAAATGGGGAACCAACCTAGAGGACCCCTGCTCAAAAGTAAAGCTAAATGGAAAGAACCACAGAGGTGGATAATAAAATTTATGCTGATTAACATATCATACATATGCAACATATTGTTTGGCTCATTAGCAAACTTGCTGATGTAATGCAGGTCCTGTTGTCCAAACGCCGAGATCCGCAGCTGGCTGTCACGCCAGTGGCCACGTAATGAGGGGGAAGCAAATGACCCCAGCTTAGTGTGACAACGAGATAAGACCCGCCTGGGACTCTACGTACTCGGATGGGAAGAAACAAACGATCCTAAGTTGCTGTAACAAGAAGATAAACTGTGCTTCCGACTCTACTTACTTGGATAGAGGAAGTGAACTGTCCTGGGTTACGTAACGAAGTCTTCTCACAGCCCAGTGGCGGTCGTATAAATAAGACTGATAAGCCATTGCTTTTCTAACCAAGAACCTCGCAGATGACAAGTAATGGGGATGATTAGGAGTCTGATGGTTTTGCTATCTTTTCAGCTCCTGCATGTGGAAAAAGTTTCTATGGTATGGCTAAATGAGAATGGCTATGAAGATTTGGTTGTTGCAATTAATCCCCAGGTGCCAGAAGATGCCAATATCATCCTGAACACGATGGTAAGAACATTTGCATTTACATGCATTGTTTCTCAGCAGTTGCGATTTGACTTTTCTGCTTGGAAAGTAGCATGAATCAGGTCCAGCTCTCATTCTTGTCAATAGTTTTTTTCTTGTTGTTTTGAATTAATCATGGATTAATCCCATAGTTACTAAACTGGTAATTTCTAATTTGTCTTGCCATCTGTTATTGCTGCTAAGAGCACTAATTCCCTCAGACAGTGCTGTCATATCTGTTGGGAGGCAGACTGAATGAAATTCCTTTAAGTAGCTTTCCGAATTATTTTTACCTGAAAGACTGTCCTACGAATGCTTGTTTAATAGTCATTGATTATACAACAGTTTGTCATTAGCTGGTATGTTTCGTAAAGTTCCTTTAACAATTGTAAACGAAAAAAAAAAGGTTAGGTTTCGTAGCATTTCTGCGCTTAACTTTTATTCCGATCCATGTAGATGCCTCAATGGATAAATTCCCCTAGAATGGGATGCTGGCCAGGTATCAAAGCAAAGAAATTGTTTTCCACAAAGTCAAATCATTTTAGAGAAAACCTGCTGAACAGGACACTTCCGACAAATGCCCAAGTTCTGCAGCATGTCTAATGCCTGCTAGATCCTGATGTAGGATTATCTCGGTCCCATGTCAACTCTAAGATCAAGTACAAAGGACACCATAATATTGTTAACGTTTCCAGATTTCTTTCATCTTGTGAGAAGAGGTTTACGTGAAGTAAAAGTGGATCTGAGACCGACTGTCCCCTTTTTAACAATAAGTAGAGGTTTGATCACTGCATTTTCATTAGGGGACGAACCACTGTGTGTTTTTTAGGGTAGAAGTGTACAAGTGATGGTTACTGTTACTGTGAGATACCTACCACATATTAAATTCACATTATAGCTGACCTTATGAGAATTTGCTCCTTCAGTTCCCTTGAACTAGTTACAACTGCTCTGCTCGATCTCAGAGCATGCAAGGGGTCGCACGGGGACAGCTGAAGTGGGACATCCCATCGCTGCTCAACTTCTCATGGGTTAGCACTCACTATCACTCTCAGACCTGGCAAACTGAACCTCAAGAAATCTGCTTTAGCTGAATTTTATGTACATGTAACATGGATATTTGATTCCAAAGCCTCCGTCACAGCTTGTTTCTTAGTTTGTGATAAGCCTGTGGGACAGACTTTAGCTCCCTCCTTCCTGTTTGGTTTTTTTTTTTGCACTAAACACTTAGTGGAGAGAAAAATAAACAACGGGAATGCCTTTTCTGATACCTCTTCTCCAAGAGAGGTGGCAAAAGGTGAAAGGAAAGTAGTGGCAGCATATAGTTGCCATAATACAAATAAGTGCGAAACAGCAAATTTGACAGAAGAATTATGACATTAGTCAAATAGATGACAAGCAGGTGCAATGTTGAATCTTGCCCACACTTGCTGTCAGGACAGCGATAATTTAAGGGTAAAATCCTTGTATTTAGTAGTTTCCTTCTCATATGAAGGCTAGAGTGTGAATTTTTTCACAATCTCTGATTAAGAGCAGGAACTTACAGAACTGGTGAGAGATTCTAAGAATTACAGCTTAGACCTTGGCGTCTTTGTTTATTCTTTTCTTAACAAAGATTCTGCTTTCTTAGTTTTGTGTTATGTACTTAGTTCTACTTCATTATACTGCTGTTTCTTGATAAGGCTAAGATATTAATTGCGCATACAGTCAAATTTTTAATATTAACACTGATATTAATATTTTATTTTCTTTCATTCCCTAGAACATGATTAAAAATGCTTCTAATTACTTGTTTGAAACGACAAAACATCGATTTTTCTTCAAGTCTGTAAAAATTATAATTCCCAAAACGTGGAAGAAAAATACCAAATATTCAAGATTAAAAACAGAATCATATGATAAGGTATGATTTAGAGAACTTTTTATTATTAGAACAACAAGGAAAAGCTAAACTGATAAGGCTACATTACAAATTACAGCAAAATCTAGGACTAATCCTGGAAGTTCTTACTCAAAAGTGTTGAGAAGATTTGTAGGATAAAAAAATCGCCGCACTGAGTTTATTCAACAAGAATCGCCTAACTATTCTTTACACTCATGTCATGTATAACTTTGGTCTTACTTTTGCAGGCAGATGTCATCATAGCAGACCCTTATATGAAACATGGAGATGATCCTTACACCTTACAGTATGGAGGATGTAAGGAGAAAGGACAGTACATCCATTTCACACCTAACTTCCTGTTAAATGACAATTTGACTAATGTTTATGGAGAAAAAGGTAATACTACTATTTAATTTTGCCTGTTTTATTGTTCTTATAAAATGGCCAAGATTCTTCTAAGCAATTAATTAATTTGCATGCTAAAATGAAAAAAACTTTCAGAGACATATTTTTTAGAAGTAGTAAATACCTGTGAAATGTCTGGAGTTAAATACTCAAACACTGTTCATAACTTTGAAAACCTTAAATGGTTATTCCTCTGCACTTAACTACTAGCATATTAGTTATATACTACATATATATATATATACATACGTATAACTACTTAACTAGCAGTAGCCTTCCTTTTATGATCAATTACCAAGCAAACCATCAGTGCCTGTGTATCTGATTTTGTACTACACTGTCAAAAAACGTAATGTTTGGTGCTGTGTGGGACAGAAACCTCACAAAACCTAAATTTCCTTAGGAGATTTTTGGAAACTTGGCAGAAAGCCTCTAGAACAGTTCCTGCACCTCTGAGAGTCAAATATTAATAAAAATTCTAGTGCTGGTTGCTAAACTGATGCCTTCCTAGTTTTACCTCAAGGAAAAATTATCATCCCAATTGCTTAAATATTTCACAATCTTCCAGTATTACTTCAGATAAGAATTATCTTAAATTGTTAAAATGTACACCAGTAGCTTTTAAACAGTTGTATTTAGAATGTGCATGTGCTATTTTTTTTTCAACAGGTCGAGTTTTTGTCCACGAATGGGCTCACTTTCGGTGGGGTGTGTTCGATGAATATAACAGTAACGTGCCTTTTTATGTGTCTAGAAATTCTGAAGATGCAAGTGTTAAAGTAACAAGGTATTATTTTTTTGCTTTTACATTGCTACATTTTACATTTACAGAGTTTAAACATTTCAATAAGATTTGCAATATTCTTGTTGTCTGTACTGAGTTTGTACTTTGTAGACAGTCCACGACCTGTTCGTATGATTAAAAGATGCTTAGTCAGCAACATCTATTGCCTGCTCTGCAGCCCAGAAAACCTCAGCTGCCTTTGATGCTGTTTTGTAAGAGGTTCATGAGATCAGGCTGAATAATCTTTTGCTCTGTGTGCAACTGCAGACTTCAGCCACCACTTGTTTTGTACTTAATCTTGTACATAATTTTATTAAAGAGCAGTCATCAACACGACTGAAATAGCCTACTGAAACCACTGTGGTCTTAAACAGTTTCTACAAAGGAGGACAAAAACTGAATGGATATAGAGAATTATTTCAAGCTTGCCTTTTTTCCTAGCTCAGGCATACCAATACAGTCTTTTGTATTGCAACTACTAGCAGGATGTCTCTCCTGCGCAGCCTATAATTACCACAAGGAAGATCACAAAAGACTGCAAGTGTTTTATGATTTTAACTATTTCTAGATCAATTTGAGGACACTGCCAGGCACAGAGACAGCCTACTTACATGCTTGTGCAGTGTCCAGTACAGTGCCATATCAACAGCAATTTGGTTTTGGGCAGCCAAAATCCAAATAAATAAACAGCTACAGACTACATATGTGTTCTTAACCAGCCCTGCCTATCTTCTGTTCCCTTAGCTGTGCAGCTGGTGTGACTGGTACAGCTGTTTTCCAAGACTGCAGCGGAGACAAGTGTGAGCCAAGAACCTGTAGATACGATGGTCAGCTATATGAAAAAGGGTGTATATTTATTCCAGACATACGACAAAATCTCTCATATTCCGTTATGTATTTGCAATACATACCTTCTGTAAGTATTACTGTACTTTTCTGGACTGAGAGCTTAGTAACATTTGGGGTCTAGTCAGCTATTTCTGCTGGGGAGAATGATCAGTCGGGTGTTTCTTTAATTAATTTCTATTTCAAAGAATATGGATGATGCTATCAGTTCTATTAAAATCTGTTCAAAAGGGAAGACAAAGGAGCTACTAGAAATGATTTGGCAGCTGTTTCCTTTCAATAAGGGTGAGATGTACCGCAGTCTCAGCTCCCTTCTTGCTCCCTGTTTGGAGAATCAGGTCAACAGGCGTAATACTGAAACATTCTTGCCAAATGCCTTGTCCATAAGATAACTGTAGTTTTTGATCACTCCTTATGAAAACTGGTACCTGAACTGTTTTAACTGGCTAGCTGTATCACACTCCACTGCAGAGCAATCTTGTCTGTCTGTCCTTAACACAGAAGCAGCAGCCCACCTCTCTTGAAAGCAGCTAGGAAAACCAGGCAGGCCTCCTTATGCCAGCTCTGTACTGTTTCAGTGTCTGGGAGAGGGTGCTGCGACAGGGGTTAGCAGGACGTACAGTTTTCTTGCAGGCTAGATCTCTGTGGTACGGGATCACAATTCTTCCAGCTATTGACCTTATTTCTCTGGGCAAGTTCTTTCCAAGAACTTTATGGGTGTACTGGGCCTGGCTAGGATACAGTTGATTTTCTTCATAAAGGATCATATGGTGCCGGTTTTTAGATTTTTGACCAAAACAGTACAAACAACACATGAATGTTCTAGCTTTAGCTGAGCAGCATCAAGGCCTTTGCTGTTTCTCACTCTGCCCCTGCTAGTGAATAGACTGGGGAGTGAGCAGTAGTCTGGAAGGGGACACAACCAGGCAGATGACCTGAACTATCTATACTAGTTATTGTCATGCTCAGCAATAAAAAGGAAAAGAGGTAGTTTTAGGAGGCTTAGCCATCTTATGCTTGGGAACCGGCTGGGCATTAGTCTACCCATGGGAGGTGGTAAGTGATTGCATCAGTCGTTTTGTTTCATTTCTTCTCACTTCTTTCACTTTTCCTTCACATATTAAACAATCTTTTTGGTTTGGTTTGTTTTATCTTGACCCTAATTATTTTTTCTTTCTTTTATTCTTCGTTTCCTCTTTCCCCATTCTACGGGGGAGTGGGGGAAGTGTGGTGCTTATCTGCCCACTGGGGTTAACCCACAACAATGCATCATGGTTTTCCCTCAGCAGTATGCTGTGGACAGCCTGAGACATCTAAAACATTATTTCCTGCTTCTCTCAAAGTCTTGAGTTTGTGTCTTTGGAATGTTTCCTTATTCCACTCAAGAAAACATACAGGAACTGGTCCAAAATCATCGGCTTAACCCAAGAAGTTGGTTAAATATTTAGGCTGCTAACTCATGCTGACCTCTATGCTGCCCAGCTACAGTATCTATGTTACCAGGCGTAATTTATAGAATTATAGAATAAATAACTAGATTTAAGTCTAGTAGGACCTCCATGAATCAGTCACTCCAAGGATCTCAGTACTCACAGACTGAAAGCTTTGTTTCTGCATGTCACAACATGCTTCTGCTTATGTAAAATCTGAAATAAGTTATTTGGGAGCACTTTCTTTGCTTGCCTCTTCTAAGATCCTGGCTAGACAGGCGCCACGGCACAGAGGACATTTGCTGGAGAAGAATATCTCAATTTGTCCTGTCCTCCACCACAAACTTCATATTTTCTGAGATTTTTTTTTATGCTCATGCTGTTTGGTTCAGAATTATTATCATCAGCTTCAATTTGACTTTTTAGGTGGTTGAATTCTGTGATAAAAATACTCACAATAGTGAGGCTCCAAACATGCAGAATAAGATATGCAACCACAAAAGCACATGGGAAGTAATTATGGAATCTGACGACTTTCGCAACTCAGCTGTTGTAAATGCTTCTGCACCCCCCTCTGAGACTATCTTCAGACTACTGCAGACCCATGACAGAGCACTTGTTTTAGTACTGGATGTTTCTGGGAGCATGAGAATGGTAAGAATATGCATTTCATAAGCAATTTTTAGCAAAAATTGTAAGAAATAGAAAAAGTTACAAAATAAAAAACCCCCAGTCAATTCTGTGATTAACCTGATTATTTTAGGAAAAAAGAAAAAAGGACTGATCTTACTCTCCTTGGTAAATTTATTCAGGAATTCCTACAAGATATCATGTAAAAAATTGAGAGTTGTAGGTCAGACTTGGTCTTTTTTTCTTGTAAATTCTCAGTTTTATTCAATTCCCCTCCTTTGTTCCAGACCTAGAATGACAATGCCATTGTATTTCTTCCAAGTGGAAAATGTATCATAGATGGAGTTTCACATTGTATTTTTGTTATGAATGATTCTAAAATTTAAAGTAAAGAGTAGGTCACAATATGTCAATAAACTAGATGTTCTTTCCTCATTACAATATTGCTCTTTGGCATGAAGAATGTAAGCTGGCATGATGTTATGTCATTTCAACAAGGCTGAGGTTATTTTTCCATAAAACTTTGCATAGGTTTATTCTTTCACAGTTTCTTGTGGCATGGCATATTAAGCTTGCTTATGGATGCAAGTTTTAGTAAATGTGCCTGAATATATGCTTCTTTGCATAACTATCCTAATACTTTTATAAAGCTGTAAGCAATGTGATCATCTGTAGAAAGATGACAATTACCTGGGTAGGTAAGGCAGCCATCTCATGATTTATTAACGGACTTCAAACCTCTATGCATACTCTAACAGCTTTTAAAAATCAGCCTATATATCCTTTTGATGGCATACTGCATTTTCTTGTCTGTAATTTACCTCTTCCACAGTTCAGTAGTGAGCAATGACCATCACTCTCTTATTGAAAATACTGAAAGTTCAGTGTTTCGTATCTCACAGGAATTCAAGTTTAACAATAACACTATTCATCTAAAGAAGGTAATTCAAAAAGCTCAAACATGTTGAGAAATATTCTTAAATATTTGACAGTCATACCTTAAACCAAAATATACGTGAAGAAGCATAAAGCACAATATGTTCCAACTCTTTAGTTATGGCACACATACAATAGTTGCGGGATTCTCCCATTGTGCTCCATCAATAGATCTATTTCCAGACGTGCTGTTCTAGTGCAGAGCTGTTCTTGAGACTGATCTTCAGCAAAGGTCTGCACTTGTAACAAATTATATTATTTTTATAATACAGATGTCTACCAATCATAGTGCATTTTATTAAATTAGTTAGTAAATAATAATGCAATACTAAAAAACAAAATGAAGAAAATTATTAAATAAATATTGCAAGAATAGCTAGCTCCAGAGATAGAAGTTTTCAAATATAACTTTTTTTCAGTAATCCCTTTGAATATTTGCATTTAAAATAGCCACTTTTACTTTAATATTATTTATATTTTCAAATACTTAGTCTCTACACTAACCTACTCCTCAGGCATTGTAGGTGTTTTTTTTACATTGCCATCACATTTACATTTACACACTTTTACATTGCCATCACACTATCAAAAAAAAAAAAGTGACAAAAATCTTGATTAGGAATGAAGATATAACATCAGCAGATGGACTTTGCCTGGTGATGACAGTTTTCCTGGAAGCTGCAGTTTGCTGCACTTTCACAATACCAGAACGTGGTTTACATCTCCTCTCTTCTAGAACTGAGCATACTTATGAGTTACTTTATGGCAGATGGCTTTAAATTTTGAATTACAACCTGATCAACATGAAAAAATCCTACATTTTGTTTATAGTCACAGCTTTTCAGAAGAGATTGCATTCTAAAGGTGTTGGGTTTTTTCACATACAGCACGACCGCCTCAGAAACCTCCGTAGCGCTGCAGAGGATTTTCTACTCCATATTATTGAAATAGATTCCTGGGTTGGAATTGTCACATTTGCCTCTGACGCATCTGAAAAAGCTCCTTTACAACAAATAACAAATGACGCATCACGCCAAAAACTTGTTCAATGTTTGCCTAGAATTGCTAGTGGACAAACCAATATCTGTGCGGGCATACGTAAAGGATTTAAGGTAAAGCACAATGTGGAATCACCTGGAATGTATGGAAAATGAGGAAGAAGTGACAAACATACTTGAACATGGACTTCCTATGCAATGGTAGAGTTAAGAAAGATAATAAGATTCTTGAATCTATCAGGAGAAAATTTGGTATAGAAACTATTTGCCATTACTATTATATGGCATTAGAAGGAGTACTACTAGAAAACAGAGCAGATGTGATGTCCACACTTCAAAAAGGATATTGAAAAATAAGATCAAATTGCAAAATGAACTACAAGAATGATCTAAATTTTGGAATAATTCCCACAATTCACTAGCCATGAATCAAGCCCCTAAAATTGTGAAACCACACACAAATCATTACATTGGGAAACAGTGATGGATATATAGTATTATTTATTTGTCTGTTTTACTTCCTTGGTCTGGCAGTCTGAAGTCCCAGAAGATATCACCTAATTAATTCAGATGCAATACTGAAAATCAGGAGCAATGTGTAGGAAAAGCGAAGAAAGAGAAAGAGATAAATTGTACAGAGAAGGACGAGACTGCTGAGGTAGCTCAGAGTCAAGGGCAGAGAGGAGGCTCAGGACGGGGGGACATCAAGAGGAAGACTGGCAACCAGACACGGGTGGAACAGCCTGGACACAGGCCTTCCCCATGGGTGCTCCCTACTCCTTTCTGCCCCACCTTCAGTTACCTCAGAGTCCACCCTTAGACAGAAGCCTGTCCTTCTCTGCTCCTGAAATTTTGATTGCAGAATAGAGAGTAGTTTCAGACAGCGGACGTAAGTTTTTAGTATGATCCCCTTAAACATCCAGTCCCCGAACCAGCAAAGCATATACAGGCAGAATGCTTCTGACATCTTCAATTTGGGACAGGTTCCTTCCCTAGGAAAACATATATTAAATATGCATTATTTATAATTGAACACTTACCAAATCTAAGCAATTAGATCTTGCAATATCAGTTACAATAATGAATATTGTTTTAGCGTTAAATAAAACCTCAAACACTTATTAAGGAATAAATTTGAAGCTAACAGCTCTGAATGCATACATTGACTGTGCTCTGGAATCAACTAGTATTTAAAAATAATTCTGCTGCTTATATAATGAATTATTTTCTTGATGCAGTTAATCGCAGATAAAATGAATACTACATATGGTTCAGAAATTGTGCTACTGACAGATGGAGAGGACCCAGGTATAGCAGCTTGCCTTGATTTTGTGAAACAAAGTGGGGCAAAAATTCACACGATTGCACTGGGGCCATGGGCAGCCAAAGAATTAGAAGAATTTTCAATACTAACAGGTAAATATTCTAAAGGCACTCTTTCTCTGGCATGCACATTCAAGTAGGAAAATGTAAAAGCATGGCAATTCATCGGTCTGGAAAAAAGAAATTTAAGAAATTTAAAAGAAATTTAATTTTAAAGAAATTTGGTTTTCATCACAGGCTTTTTAAATGCAAACAAGCAGAACTCTTTAGATCCATAGATTTGCTTTAAGAGCTGTCTTGATTTAAAAAACGCAATAACATGACAATACCCTATTACTAACAAGATTTAATTATGATATTGTTATATAACATAAAAAGAAATGTTTAGAATTTTATTTCTGGCATTACATGGAATTTCTAGGACTTTCTGTATGCTTTAACTTATAAACATTTTAAATTACATAACAAATAATAATTTTCTACAACTGTTGTGGCTAAAGTGCACTGGCTAGAAAATTGTAAACACAATGACTACCCTTGTCATTACCAAGCATAGCTGTCAGCTGAGCTGGAGCTACGTAATTAGTTTGAAAACAAATTAAAAATTATCCATAGGAGTGTTGCTTCCTGCTACAGCACCCTCAAGTGCCATGGAAGAATGAATCACAGAATCATAGAATCACGGAATGGTAGGGGTTGGAAGGGCCCTCTAGAGATCATCCAGTCCAACCCCCCTGCTAAAGCAGGTTAGCCTAGAGCAGGTTGCACAGGAATGCGTCCAGGCGGGTTTTGAATATCTCCAGAGAAGGAGACTCCACAACTGAAAAGTCTTTGCACAGATCTAGAAAGCAAGCTGACTCCAAATAAATATGGTGAATAAATATTCCTGCTTGAGAGGTGCACATGCCGTGCATTTTCAGACTACAATCCACTTGTTTTAGCAATTTTAATAACTTGGAACACCCTTATACATTCTTCAACATCATTAGATCAACATGACTGGGGGAGAGTCTGAAGTTCTATTCTGTTCTGGCCTGTATTTTAAGACAGAATTTGTTCTTTAAGCTCCACTTGTGGAGTATTTATTAAGAATTATTTCAGAGCCAGAAAGAACCCAGATGGTACTTCAGCATGTAGTCTTCAACCAGCAAACCTTCCTGGTTAGAAACAAAAATCAATTTTCCAAAAATACTGAATAGATCTCTGAGCTAAAACCTCTTCCAGCTCATACGACTCCACATGTTCTGTCATGAGACAGAGCCATACACCTGATGTAACCTGCACACCTTACACCAGTCTGTGCATGAGAGACGGGGGTGAGAGGTGTTCAGTGGTAGGGAGGGGCTGTGGGCAGCCTCTGCACACCCCAAGTAGGCTCCCCAGGGCTCAATGCTTCACAGCAGTCTCTTCCCTACTCTGGGATTCCAGTGATGTGTGCATTAGGAGCACAGTGACGGCCCAGTTGATGTCTGGCATGTATGATCCCAGTTTGAGGGAGACTTGCAACAAAGGCATGAAGTGCAGATGCTTCGGTAGAGCAGTATGAAGCCATATTCACAATTAATTCGTTAACAGACCTGCACTGAGTATGAGAACCTCCAATGGACTAGAGCTGCTTGAACTCAGTATACATGAAAAGAGACCTAAACTTCACATTTCAAAATAAAGATTACCTGGATTTTAAGAGTCAAAAACCATGGAATGCCACTGTGTCTTTTCTACAGAGCTATTTTCAGAGCAGAACTTCACTGAAGGGATAATATGTGACTCCAAAAGTACTAGAAGTCTAAAAATGCTATACTTGACAATATGCTGCAGGGAGGGATTTTTTTGCAACCTTTGCCAATGAGAGATAAAATGAGTTGATCGCACAAGCCGGAATTTACTATGACACATGCATTAACACATTCATAAAAAGAAAGATTTCTTTTTTGATTTCATAACAAATTGACTGCCTCAATAGAACATTCAGTACCAGAAGTTACATAAAATTTAGCAATTTTAGAGTAAAAAATACTATTATTTCTAATTCTTTTGCTCTTGTCTTTCAGGAGGTTTACAGCTTTATGCTGTAGATAGAGCTGTCCCCGTTAAATTAATAGAGACATTCAGTGCAATTACATCAGGAAACGGAGATATTTCTGAAAAAAATATTCAGGTCTGAATTTCAAGACTTCTTTTTCCTCTTATGCTTTTAGTTGATCAGTAATTGAATGAATTTAGACAATAACGATCTTATTTGTCAGTGGCTCTGTTTGGAAATAGGAGGAAGTACCTTTTTTAGTGATCTCCTACACTTCACTTCAACGAAATAAATACATAATTTACATCATTTATATAATTCTTGACTTCACAAAATCAATAAAATTATTTCTCGTAATTGTCAAAGTCCAAGAGATTTTGAGAGACAAAAGCAAGCAGAAATCCCCCAGGGTGTTTAGTTCACTCTTACAGGAAACATCTTTAGAGCATTTTAACAGTCTAACTTAAGTAACTTAAGTAACAAAGACACAATCAAAAATACAGTTTCTCTCCTGAGCCATATGTATCATTTTAATGTATAAACTTCTAGACTTTTCATCTGGGCCAATTGTTAATTAGAAGTAACCAAAACTTTCATGTTAATATTTTAACACAGATCCAGTCCTATGTTTTATCCAACATATACCACTCCCAAAGACAGCTAGATTACAAGAAGTAGCCAATGTAGATTTGAAAAGCAGGTCTGGGATTTTCTGAGTTTTTATATTGCCTTTAATTGACTCTTCTGTCCCACCTATATAGGGGAAAAAATGTAGAGTAATTCCGCATCAATGGATGAGGATCACTCTAAAAATGTGTTACATGCTTCTTTACTAAATAGCAGTAAGACAAGTTTTCTTTTTCCAACAACAGCTTGAAAGCAAAGAGCTAGTTGTTCAGCACTCTGGATGGATGAATACTACTGTGCCTGTTGACAAAACTGTGGGAAATCACACTTTCTTCAGCATTGCATGGAGTCATTCTCAGCCATTTTTTCTCCTGAGGGACCCTAGAGGAAAAGAGTATGGAAGCTCAGACTTTACAATGAATAATTCAAACCCAAACACAGCTAGACTCAGTATAAGTGGCACTGCAGAGGTAAAGACTGAACATTTTCTTTTATTTTCTGAATTAACATTTCCTGTAGACTAGCATACAGCTTTTCTTTTTTTTTTTTTTATTATATAAGGGAAACAATGGCCCTGTTAGAACAAGAAGCTTTTTCACAAGTTTTTTTATATTTTTGTATTTTATTTGCAGGTGGGCGATTGGCAGTTTTGTATTAAAAATGTTCATACGGCAACCCAAGCTATATCAGTAGCAGCTGCCTCTCGACCAGCATACTCCGATGTTCCTCCTGTGAGCATTGCAGCTCACATCAACAGGGCAAATAGAGCATTTAATCCAGTTGTTGTTTATGCAGAGGTTAGCCAAGGGTTTTTGCCTGTTCTTGGTGCAACTGTGATAGCCACCATAGAGAAGGATGGTGCTGCAGCAGTAACCCTTGAACTTCTTGATAATGGTGCAGGTAAGGCTGCGTATACATAGTAAAAACCTTTGCATTTATGCATTTTGGAATTCAAGTCTGCATGCTCCTCTCAGATTTGTCACTAAGGATCTAGTCATGGCTATGCCCTAAATAAAGAAAAAAAAAATAAAAAGGGAGACAGAGAACCCTACTGCTTTAGGACAGAAGTAAGCTGCAAAGCCTTTTCTTGGTAAGGAAACCAAAGACATGGGCCTTTACCTGAAAAATTGTTCTACTTTCTTTCCTGTGCTGTTATTGAGGGTGAAAGCAGAAAAACTGTGCATGGTAGAGGCTACATTGCTCATACCAGCTTCTGAAAGTGTACTTCATGTAAACATCTGTCCTCAAGAGGCAAGGTAAAAAGAAAACAAGCCGTTCTGTTAGTCTATCTCATAGTCTTGTTAGCTGCACTACAGTCTTAACATTAGCTCACCAAATGTTAGCTTTATCTCTTTTGTATGTTAAATAAGTGCATTATTCTTCTTTTCAAGAATACTGTTTCTTAGAATAGCAAGACACTCCTGGCATTCAGCATTCCTCGATCTCTTTTCATCTCTCCTTTTCTTTTTCTCTCACCACTGCCATAGACCTGTAGCTTTAGACGTTCAGCAGTAGCCAGCAGTGCTTCCTCATTCTGTCCTTGCTTTCATATTGCTGTACTTAAAAGCATAATAAGATTTCAATTTGTTATCCTGTGTTTCTTAAACATCTTCTATTTTCTGAACCCGTGAGGTTATTTTTACACTGTTGCCAGGCTTTAAAATAATTAGCTGGGATGCCACCAGCAGATCATCTCCTGCAGCTGGTCAGGTACAACTGCACAAGTTCACTTAAGGAATCCTGTCTTGATGAATTCTTGGACAAAGGTTAAATTATGACATTTTTCTAATATACAGGTGCTTTATGTAGAAGATGGCCAGTAAGTATTAACTTGGTCGTTCCATATAGTAACAAGAGATTTACCTAGATAAAGGTGTTAATGCAAAACGGTTCTTTTTAACAAAACACATAGGAAACGCAGGTTGTCACGGTGGTACCACTCCTATTTTTAAAGATGTCCATGTTACAAAAATACTGCCAGGTTTTCTGCATAGTAATGTTCAGGTTTTATGTTTACGTATGAATAGCAAAAATAACCCTGTTTACTAGCAGGTATCTTGTTTGAGATATTAATTCTCAATAACTCTATACCAAGGTGCTGACTTGATGAAGAATGATGGAATCTACTCAAGGTACTTTACTTCTTTACAAGGCACTGGAAGATACAGTCTAAAAGTGAATGCCCATGGGAGAAATACAACAACCAGACTTAGCCTCAAGCAAAATCGAGCCTGGTATATACCAGGCTACAAAGAAAATGGTAAAGAGTGTTTATGAAACAGTCAATTCTTTGCATGATTTGTATGTAGGAGGGTGCGAAGGTTTAGCAAATGGGATCATTTAGATTCACGAAAATTGCATTTGATCTTAAAAGATGTTCCATCTATCATTTTCACTACAAAAAAGCCCAAACAAAACAAACCAACTCCAACTACTGTTTCCTATGTACGGGAATAGCATAAAGTCTTGTCTTTAATCTAAAAATTATTTTCTCTTACAGCCATGAGAAGGATATGTATTGCTCAGAATCTGTATTTCAGCATTTCACAACAAGAATTTCAAATCTATAATTCTTCTTGAGATTTTAAAATGGGGATTTGGGGTAAATAAATCCAGCATGTAACATTAATATACAAACTAATGCTGCTAGAAAACACAGCTTTTGAAATTTCTTGATTTTTAGTACTTTTTCATCTTAATGCTGAAAAAATATTCTTTGTTGCAATTTAATATTCTCACACTTACACATTGTGAGATTTAGAAAAAGAGCATAAAAATTGTCTAAAAAACTCAGAAAGTATGGCCTATATAACTAAAACTTTTTTAAGGCCTGCAATATGGGTGAAGAGATGGACAGAACTACCTTACTGCAGCCATGGCTCACTAACATCTGCAACCTGCTTTACTGGTTGTATCATTTCCAATTTTTACACATTTCAGACTTTGCCTGCTTTTTGGGTTTCCCAAATTTTATGCTGATCACCTTATTTTCTGTCCTTACTTCACTAACTTTCCACTAAATTTGAATAAGCTAAGGAAAACTTATAGGATAAGAGATAATAAAAGTTAAAAGAAAATGCAATTCAGAGTTCTGTTGTGATGAATGTTGAAAAAATGTTTTAAACAGGTAAAATTTATATGAATGCACGGAGACCCAAATTGGTTGATAAAGAAATCCGAGTCAAGCTGGGAAGTTTCAGCAGAATTTCAACAAGTTCTCTTGTAGTGAATACAGGAGATTCTGCTCCTATTTATCCACCCTGTAAAGTTACAGACCTTCATGCTCGTATAGAAAACAAAACAATAGTCTTGTCGTGGACAGCTCCAGGAGGTGACTTAGACAATGGAAAAGGTGAGTCAGACACTATATTTTTGTGAGATGAGGTTGATATTTTTATCTGAAAGGACATACACTGAGGACCACCACTCAGGGCTACATCTTTCCCAGCTGAAAACATAACCAAACAGTAAGGTACCCTATTGCATGGTACCTGGTTTAGTTCTCCTTATTTTTTCATGTTAAAAAAACCCAAGCCAAGTAAACCAAGGAATATTATAAACAAATGAAATAAATAAAATTATAGTACAACCACTAGAGACTTTAGCAACAAGACTTTTTCCATGTCTGTGCATAATTAAAAAAAAAATAATCCGCCAACATGGACAATACAAAGCTTTAAGATATTTACAAAGATGTAAATGGACTACAGAGATGCAGCAATGTTCTATCCAAAAAACTCATTTTAAGGTTGTTGTACAGGAAAAATGAAACCTAATTAAATGTACAAGCATTTCCTTGCATNAGCTTTAAGCTATTTACAAAGATGTAAATGGACTACAGAGATGCAGCAATGTTCTATCCAAAAAACTCATTTTAAGATTGTTGTACAGGAAAAATGAAACCTAATTAAATGTACAAGCATTTCCTTGCATAAACCAGAGATTGTATGTTAAAGCATACAATCTACTGTGATGCAGATTACAGTTTCAGATTAAATCTTACATTTATCTGAAATTTTTAATAATGAGCCACACAAGGAAAATAAAATAAAATAAAATAAAAAATCATCTGAACTTTTTTTATTGCTATTTAGCAACTCTATGTTTAAAGACTTCTATAGCTAAACTGGTCAGTTATTCCATTATAGTTTAAGATAGCAGGTTCTGCACTGGTGTGGCCACAGTTCTTGTCAGATAATTAGTCTTGGCATCTCTTAGATGTGGGCTGTGACCCATGCAGGAGGAGATTTAGGTATGTTTTCTGGGCAACAGGAGTTCCAGAGATGGTCAGAGAGCGCCTGATCACTTCAACTCACTGTATTTGCATTAGGAGTTCCAGGGGCAGTTACGGAGTGCCAAATTGTCCCAACTCGCTGGGCTCATCCCGGGACAGAGAGGTACCCTATTACTTCATATCTTGGCTCACTGTACCAACAGGCAGGGTCGGAGAGTGCCCAGTTATCCCAGCCCTTTGTTCTTACACTGTGATGGATGATCTGACGCTGCAATGCGGCTTGTTAGTAGGGGGAAGTGGGGCCTACACCACAACAAGTGGTTTGGAGCTGGACATATCATGCACATGTCTCTCACTATCTAAAGAGGAAAAGATATTAATCGGAGGAAGAGAGGGGGAAGAGGGGAAAGTCTTGAAAACCTACAGACTTGAAATAGAAACAGCTGAACCCCCTCAAATTACTGAAACACATTTATAGCAATGTAACTACCATTCTTTGATTACAAATGGGAGAATCATTTTGTGTCTTTCCCAGTTTTTGCTATCATCAAAACCTCATTCTGAGGGAGAGAATACAGGTCAGATGCAAGGCCCGTCCGTGCTATCTACACATGTATTTTAATTGCCTTTTCACCTTATGTTTGTATTTGGACAGCACAATTTCTCATTCAGCTACATTTTGCGCAGATCTGCACAAAGCTAAGAGTGTTGGTGAAACAATATTTTTAAGGTGGATTCCATTTCAGTTTTTAATTGAAGAGAAGGAGTTCTCAGACTCAGCAACAATAGACCTTTGACACTGTAAAGTAAGGTTTAAAAGCAAACTTGCCAACGCTCCATGCTAAGCAATAGTCAGTAGTAAAACAAGAATAATCAATATATTTTTTTAACAAAATGGCTCTAGAAGTCCTATACTGTCACCACAAGCAGGGATATTAAAACATCTATATTAATTTGTTGATAATGTGCATTCTTTTTCCCTAGCTGATCACTACATAATAAAAAGCAGTGAAAATCTTCTGGACCTAAGAAATCACTTTGATCGTGCTACTTCTGTGAATCTCTCTAATCTCATACCTAAGGAGGCTGGTAGAGAAGAATCATTTAAAATTAAACCAGAAAACTTCATAATAGAAAATAACACCATTATCTACTTTGCTATATGTGCTGTTGACGATACCAACTTGATTTCAGAGGTGTCTAATATAGCACAAGCCACATGGTTCATTCCTCCAAAAGCATCTGTGCCTTTCCATGATGGCAACAATGATGGTGCAAACAGTACGGTAATAGTGGCAATAGTAGCTCTGTGTGTAGCTGTTGTCTGTACTATTGTAAGTTCAACTCTGTGTGTATTACAAAAACGAAAGGGAAGACTAGATATTGAAACAATGCAAAAGCATATGTAAAATAAAATTAAAAAATAAAAGTAATTTACTGTAATTTTTGCTACACAAGTTTCAAAGCAGGGAAAGAGGTATTTGTACATTTAAAAAATAAGGGTGCTGGATTTAAACAGATGTATTGGTATTTTTTGATAGGCTTATAGATGCAGATTTTCAGAAGTGTGTATTCAAAGTTTATATTCAAGTACATGTACACTGATTAAATATTAAACGTGAAAGCAGAACATAGTACAACTCAGAAAAGCAGAATACAGTAAAGTATAACAGAGTATAACAAAGTATAAGCAGAAATATAGTAAAGTATAACATGCACTGTCATTTGTTTCCATGTGACAAAAATACTTAATTCTTCTGTTGCAAGACTTTTCCAATGTAGTGTGCTTTTTTTCTTAAATAAAGAATGCAAAGGAATATGATGATACCTTCCTTATTTTTATTCTCCACATATCAAGTAAGGTAAGGTGGGAAAGAGATCAGAAAAATCTTCAAGTAGTGCAATGACTTCCTATGTATATCTTTTACACGTTTTCAGTTGGGCTTAGTGAGTTGAAAACAAACAGTACCTCCAGGCTGTTTATTTTTCAAAAAAATATTTAAAAATATGTACCTCCAGGTTGATTGTTTGTTAAAAAGTATTTATGTATGCATATCTATAGGTGCGTAGGAGAGTTGAGTGTACAAATACTTTCAGAATGAGACTTGCCATGTATATGCAAATGAGCACATGAAAAATGTGGAGGTGGAGACTAAACAAGCTCGTTCTTTGGAGCTAGAACAAACCTTTATATAACAAGAGGTAATTTAAAAGCTGCTAATGGAAAAAGGGTGTGAGGGATACAGGGAGAAGGGTGATTTGTATGACTTACGTTGCTGACTAGCAAATTAACGACAGGCTCAAACCAGAATGTTTCAGACTTTTTGCACAGTCAAGTACTTTTTACCTCAGCCTTCTAAAAAGTGGGAAAAATGTACCATAATAATGAAAAAATTTTAAATTCAACAGTCAAATTATCATTCACAGTCTAGCATTACCCACTAAATATGGTGTGTCTAGCAAACATGAGTATTTTCATTTACAGGCTTGATACTATTAATGCAGTTTTTGATAGTGGGAATTACGCTTCAGAACTAAATACAATTTTTATAATTAATATACTATAATCTAACACACACCCTCACCAAGTTTGCTGATGACACTAAGCTGGATGGTGAGGTGGATATGTAGGAAGGGAGAGACATCTCACAGAGAGACTTGGACAGGCTGGTAGAATAGGCTAGCAAGAACAGTATGGAGTTTAACAAAGAGAAGTACAAAGTCCTGCACCTGGGATGACATAACCAAAGAGCTCAGTACAGGCTGGGCTCTGTGGCTGGGGAGCTGCCTTGCTGGAAGCGACCTGGGTGGTGCTGGCAGACGACAAGCTGAACAGGAGGTTTCATCTTGATACAAGAAAGACATTTTTTACAGTGAGAACAATCAATCACTGGAACAACCTCCCCAAGGACATGGTAGAGTCCCCATCACTGGGAGGTTTTCAAGACGGAACTGGACAGCTTGCTAGGTAATCTCATCTAGGCTCCCTTTTCCATGAAACATTGGACCAGATGGTCTTTCAAGGTCCCTTCCAGCCTGGGTTGTTCTATGACTGTTTTTCCTGCCTAAACCAACAAGTTTTCTTCTTTGTCTTTATATCTGCAACATCAAATTTTGCCCTTTGTTCTGCCTTACCTTTTACATTTTAACAGCATCAACTTTTTAACATTTTCATAGATTTTCTCTACCTCTTTTCCTGTTTCTAGAGTTTTCACAAGTTTTGCTTTTTTTCTTTACGTTTCCCATTTTATGTGGATTTCTGCACTTCTAATGAACCATCTCTGAATGTACCTTACTACTGGATGTGTTTTCAGATCTAAAATTCAATTTCCCCAAGCACAAATAAATGTCATAATTTCAGTACATATCAAGGCCAGAATAGCCATCATATTTTAGAAAGAGACTCCTTTGGAGAAGAGAGTCAGCAATCAAAGTATTATTTGCTGATGTCAGTTCCTTCTAATAGTTTTTAGGTCACTGAATGTCCATTTATTCAGAAACATTTCCTTTTGTTTGCTTTTGAAGTGTCTCCTTATTCCTTAAAGTATTTCTGCTGCATACAAATTGTTTGGTAGAAACTACATCATACAATCAGAACAAATGGGCTGCAGAACTCTTCCTGAAACTATTTCCTAGAGTTACATAAAAATATGACAGACCTTATGCAGCCAATCTCCGTGATCCAAGACTGTTCATCCATTAGTCTGAAGACACCCAATCCTACCTGCCCAGTGAAGAGATTTGCAGCAGTCTACTGTGTGGCGACACTGACATCTAGTGAGCTCCAACAACACTTCCAGTTTTCTCAAATGTTCCAAAAATTAGTTTAGATCAAAGCCTCTCTCTCTGGGATACTCTGACCTTAATATAAATGCATATTCTAAAGTACAATCAAACATAAATAGCCAAAGGTTGAATTTAGTACTTAAGGCTGGCTTTTACTATAGAAGCATGAAGAAGATTTATTTGAATAGGGAGACTCAGTTTACTGAGCTCTGTCTATAGTAAAAGCTCCGACAAACTCAGATCAAGTAACGCAGGGTTCAGCACTCCCCCAAACATCTCTGCAAAAGACAGACAAAATTTGCTTTTTCATGACTCCTGACAAGCAAGTGCAAGATGACAGGGTAAGACTGACTGATTTCAAAGATTATGTTCACTAAACGTATGTATTGCTCAAAAGCTATATGGGTTGGGGTCCCAGTTGCTGACACAACTGCCACATGCCTGTTCAGACTAGCTAGAAAAGCTGTGATGGTTGAAGTCAAAACCATACAAGCTTTGCTCCTCAATACGGTCTTCCCATGCTCTTAAAACAATTTCAGCTTCCAGCTTCTTACACAGACCTCATGGTGCTTCACGGAGAAGTTAAGTTTAATTATTCCTATGCTACATGTGGAGAAACTGTAGTATCATGCGATAAAGTGACTTTTCCCACAGTCATCAACAGGGAAGTGGTAGAGCTGCAAATATACCACCAGTCATTAAACTATCATTGCACAGTAAAAGGAAGAAACCCCAAAACTTTAATTTTTATTTCCATAGGGGTCAGTTATGGCCTATAGAATTTTCCATAGAATCTTGCTCCAAGTATAAGATAGACAGCTTCTTCTAAGATAGACAGCTGGGGTGTGGGACCAAATTACTAACCTTCCTGGGTATCAAACTAATCCACTATGGCTCCAGGAAGTATGAGACTGAAAGGACAAAGACTACAAAAAGACCACATAATTTACCTAGTCCAGTTCCCTGATATTTCAGGACTTTTGCCTACTGAATGTTTTGCCAGTCGCTGCATGCAGTCTCAGTACAACTCCAGTTTAAGTGTTTAGGGGAAGGAAGCACAGCAACAGCTGCGGAAGGATCAGTGGAAGACTGCACTAATGTGAAAAGGAGCATTAATTTTCACTTAGATGATATCTGTAGTTTCTGAGCGGAAGCATGCTGTTGAGGACAGCTGCTTTCTGGTTCCGTCAAATCCAGTCCCCAGGTTTTTCATGAAAGCCTGATTGTACACAGGCCAGGCAGCTGGCACTACTGATTTTATAATCTTTGCCTGGTTATTATCGAGCTAAGCTCACAGTTGTTAATGTTGGCACAGAAGCTATAGACTCACACACAAACAAATGCCCTTACCTATTTTAGTGAAACAAGCTTTGACCATTAAACAGAGGTAAAATTTAATAAAGTTTATTTAAAATTACACCTTCTGTTCCTTTTATTTTTCTATGTCTTTTCACTACATTAATTAATGTTAAAATCAAATTTACCTTCACATTTTCATGCAAATCTATTTTGAAATTCAGGTTCCAAGATTACTGCGATTCTTCAAAGTATTAGTTGGAGTTCTGCAGAGTTGTGACTGGTAATGCACTGCCAGAACTCTTCATTTCCTGCTGTTTAAGTGCATTGAAAGACATAACTACATAAATATTCATGAAACAGCTGTTTTATGCAAATGTATGTGGCAGTTACATAATCCTGAGTGGGAAGGAGAGTGGTGTATATATACACCGTGACACAAGATGTGACCCATATAGCTCGATGCATTATAGAACTAAGTATGTATGGATTCCAACATAGGTACTACATTATTGGAATCACACATGCTACCAAAATGTGTTTGTTTATTTATTTTACCATCTTTTCACAGTGATATAAACTGACTTATGGAGGCATTTTTGGGTTGTCATTGTTAAATCTTTGACTCCAAAGCCTTTGGTTTAAACTCTACCTTCCCATAAAGTCACAAAGCAGAACTGGGAGTCAGCTTAGACGCATTTAAGTTATTATGTTGTATAGAAATATATTTTTCTTAATTATACTATAAATCTTTATACTAATATAAGGTTTTTGTTTGCTTCTTTGTTTTGGTTTTTTTTTTTGTAAGTGTAAGTCTTTAAGGATGTGGTCCAAGAATTATCAGCATCAAGGAAAGAACACTGGAAGCACTCCCAATGGATACACTAGATATTGGTAAGTGGTATTTAAACAATTGCTTTGAAATTCAAATACTTTAGAACAATCATACATTCCTTAAAACTAAAGCACACCTTAAAGGTAAGGTCAATGAACTAAATAAAATTTGACATTATCTATCAAGCCATTCTGACCCATACTAAGCTAGGCTAAACCTACAATATTTGTGCAAAGTGACCTTAAAACATGCTCTAGTTCTCACACACTTTCAATGCTTTTGATTTTCATCAAGTTTTTCAAGAAAAGTCTAATGGCAAGAAATAAAACCTTAAGATTTTCTTTCTTTCTAAGAATTTCTTCACAGATAAGCCTGACAGAGAAGCAAAGTTATTACAGAGTTATACACAGGGACTGTGCTGCAGCATCTAGTTACTCAATCTACAGATCTCAAGCTTCTTGCCCTATTTTACAGTGTATTCAGGTGTGATACTTTGCCACAAAACTTTACAGCTCCATGATCAAGATTTAGATAGACAAATGTAATAAGCCAGACAGATAGAAAGGGCTAGAACTAGAGCAATTCTAACCTGGTCTAAATTGGTTTTACTTACGTCTCCCACTTCAGGGAATCTTAATCAGAAATCCTCAAAGCCCTCACTCAAATTACTACCCAGTAAAAGCATTGAAGTTCTCTATATAAATTCTACTTCTGATCATAGGCAGGTATGTTCTAGGGTCTGTTTATATCCAACAGTACAATACTGTAAAAGGTTATTTCTTCTTTTTGGACGTGTTATAAGCAAGGCTGAAGGTCAGGCGGTAGGCGAAGTACTGCTGGTGCATTGGTCACTCACCTTCTTCTTAATCGTCAGAGATGGAAGGACATGGAATGCTTCAATTTCTTTTCCAGCCTGTAGATTCTCTTGTGGCTTACACTTCAGTACTTTTACAAGCGACCATGCCTGCTGTCTACCCTACACTTCTGGAGGAAGATACTGTTCCTCCAGCACAGCTGGCAGAAGTAAATATGCTGACTCCTCAACTGTTTGTAGCTGATTGTATCAGAATAAGCTAGGGTATCTCTATGCGCTACACATCTTTGAACATAGGTTCAGAGCTCTCTCAGTCAGTGTCTAGCATGTAACAAGTCCACATGCTAGGTATGGATCTCCTTACCTGAGCCAGATGTATCAGTTTATCCCAAACCCAAATCCCTGACAATGTTTTTGTCTCTGAATAGCAGCTGTAGAGAAGGACCGCATTTCCCACTAAACCAGGTATTGAAGCATCCAGAAAAGACAGGGCAGGCAGCCTTCGTGTGGTAATCTCTTAAAATGACAACACAAATCTCCAAGATTCAGCTGTTAACATCTGAATGCCTGTTCGTTCTAGGATGCCAAAAAATTTCCAGAGTTTGTCCTGGACAGTACGTCATAGGCCCACAGGGTGTGGAGAAAGAAAACTTCAAGAAAGTGAGTAACTCGGAAGCATTTTAAGAGTAGTAGAATACTGTGGAATTCAGGAAGCATAGAGTTCTGGGTTGTGATCCAATACTTGAATTTATTTTTATGTCATAGGATAAAATGGGGGGAAAAATAACCAAACTAGGGTTTTATATGAAATATAAAAACATACACTAGAACAGATCTTCCTCTGAGCGTAGTAACCATTAGCCTGAAGAGTTATTTTCTCCCTCTCACTCACATTCTGCCTGCTTAAACGTTCATGAAAAGAGGAAGGATGTTAAAAGCAAGAACTGAAAAAACACATCCAATGCCCCTCATGTGCCAAACAGCCCATCTGCTAAAGGTGGAAGTACGGTCTACTTAAGGCGTTTTCCTAAGAAGGGGTACTGTTGTGTTTAGGGCTCCTCAGGAAAGGAGCAATTAAAAGGTAGGTATTTCAAAACCTACAAGAACACTCTAACCTGTGGGGGCTTATAGGATGGCAGTCTTCTTTCTCTTCCATCCATGTTATGCTAGAAAGGAGAGGTATCTAACCATTTTCTGAAGGAAAGAGAGGAGTGTCAAGGCTGTCACTCAATATACCACAGAAAGCTGCACTTTCCTCTCCAGCAGGTGAGGCTCACAGGCAGCAACATGTCATGGGTGCAAGCTGCAGGGAAGAGCTAGCAGTATTTTGTTTCCGGAATAGCTAGACTGTATTGTTGCTGTCAATTCCGTCCCGGACATACCACTTTCCCAAGGCATTACTGGGGTACATCTCACTTGAGGTGGTGCTTCTGCCTCAAGGTCAGGCACTGCTGCCCTCAGTTGTTTGGCATCTCTTTTGTGGAACTCCATCCACGGGAACTGCTGACACTTTGCACCAAAGCAAACTATCACATGAAATAATTGTGTCTGTGCGTCTAAATTTAAAACCTTTGATGTTGCTGTCTTTTCACATATCCTACACTGATATCACAGGACATTGTAATCAGCTCTTACACGATGATGTAGTGCTGAGCACTCCCCAGAGAGACTCATGGGACCATTATACAGTAGTAAAACTCATTTTAAGAAATGGAAACCAACATGCCATATAGTTTTTAAACACTTACACTCGTGCATAAGTGAGACCATAAAAGCTGAAAAAGGTAAAACATATTGAAGTAAAGCAAACACACACAATAGCTTTCAGGCCCTCTCCTTCTCACTGCTAAAGACACAATGGGAACTTTACACAGCCTGGGTTTTGTTTTGGTTTTAATTCCTGGAATCTGACTGCCTTGTAAGAAAGATTGTGCTGATCGTTACCGTCATTTCCTTTCTCTGGAATTCACTTCTTGACATAATGCCCTAGGATTTCCTCCAACTTTATCAAATTTAGCCAAACATCGCTTCCTATTTGAATTATGAGGTAAATTACTGAACTGAATGAGCAGGATCATTTTCAAGCCGGGAATATCAGTTCGTTGCCAACAATGCCACATTGTAAATCGGTTTTCTAATTGCTCCCCCACACCAAAGGTCCTTTCTTCTTTCTTGCTCACGAAGACGAACGCCATTTGACTTACAAAGCACTGGACTCGGGCCACGGGGGCGGGGGGAACTTGTTCTCTCAGGGTCGGCTCCGAGGGTGCCAGCCCCAGCGGGACGGCACAGGGCGGGCCGGAGCCCGCCGGCCTGCGGGGTTCCCACGCGCAGGGTCCCGGACAAACGCGCCCCGGGCGGGCCGTCACCGCCCGCGCGAGGGGACGCTGCCTTTTCCGCCCGCTCCGCTAACCGGCGTTTACGGTAAACGCCGCGAACGGCTCCGGGGAGCCTCCCTTCCCCCACTGGCGGGCGGGCTGGGGCTCGCTCCGGAGCCAGCAGCAAGCCCTGCAGCGCGCCGATAGCGGCCGGGGCTGCCCGAAGCGGGGACGCGCCCCCGAACCCCGCGGGGCGGCCTCCCCCAAGCGGCGAGACCCG
>VZSC01005225.1:545298-588278 GCA_013398225.1 Steatornis caripensis
AGCATCGACCTTGGTCTCCATAGGGATAACTATAAGCAAGGGCCTTTCTGCATACCATTGCTTCTGATGTTCCAGCACTAACTATAAACACCAAGCCTTATCACTGCTAGAAGCAGCTACTGTCTGGAACAACATGCAGTTAATTTCAGAGAGTGCAGCTTCTCAGAAGAGACTTAACTAAAAAGCAAAGTTACTAAAAGAAAATCGGTTCTGTCCTGGCCCAAACCAGGACAGTGACCTTTGTGAGAGAGTAGTTATTTAATCCAGTGCTGATGAAAGCTGTTGAATTAACTATTATTTTTGGTTGCACCAAAGTGGCAGGTTTTTTCATTGGAGACCTTCTTTGTGGTTATCTGTACTACTGCAGGCTGAAATGAGTTGATACTGACTGCATAAATAAAATGAGCTAATTATGAGGTCAAAACAGTTGGTCAGAGAAATCGGGTGCTGTATCAATTAACAGTGTTCCTGTTTGTGAGGGTTTTTCACCTAAGAACCATACTGTGGCTTAGTATTATGATAGATGGATGTTAATGATCATATAGTCACAAGTTTTTTGATAGTTTTGTTGCTCAAACTAAGGAAAGATGGGAATGTGAAATGAAACACTTTCTAATATGTTTAGTGATTTGTTTCAGAGCATTTCAAGGAAGCAGGTGGGGTGAGAAAGGGGATATAATGCCTGGGACTGCCAAACTTTCAGAATATCTTAATAGGGAACCTACAGTAGTTGTTGAACTTAATTCGTGCACTGCTAATTCTAGTGCATCATTTTCACAATTTTTTCCTGGAGGGGGAAAAAAGACTGTTTGATTTTGTTAAGGAGAAGCATTCTATTATGCTCTTACAGAGAAGACTTCTGGACAAAATTTCGAAAAAACTACAAATACACTGATAGGAGGAAGAGGAAAAGTATAAGTTTTCACTTTCACAGATGGCTCTAAAACACTTGAACATAGCGTGACAAGCATGGAGTACAGTTAGTTTCCAAGAACAGTATCTTCAGCTTAATGTTGTTCACTTAATGCTGAGTTTAATGTCCAGATTTTGAAATTATTTTCTTTTTTTTTTTGCTTCTATTTCTAACTTGTGTTTTGAATGACAGTAATTATTTCAAATATTTTTTGTAGATGCCAGAATAGAAGAATTTGTCTATGAGAAGCTGGACCGCAAAGCACCAAGTCGCATGAATAATCCAGAGTTACTAGGCCAGTATATGATTGATGCTGGGAATGAATTTGGCCCAGGAACAGCCTATGGTAAGTAGAAGCAAAAAATGTCTTGCATTGCAAGGGGGGGAATAATGCACAGATCTAGTTTTTCTGAACAGTGTAAAATATTATTTCTTGTCTTGCTCTAGAATACTTCGGTGACATTTGTATCAGTTTGAGATGACTTGCTGTGTAACTTTAAACATTAGGAGACCAATGATGAAGTTTCTATCCAAATCTAGAAACAGAAACTGCTGTTGAAACCATAACAGTCTTTGTGATTTTTCTTACCAGAACAGATAATTCTGGAATTTAGTAACTCTGCGCATCTGACAACTTACACACTTTATTTGTGGTGTGGAGTGAAAATATTATCGAAAGTTAACTTCTATACTAAGAAGCCTCTCTAACTTTACCGTATTCCTGCTTTTCTTAATACATAATATTTTGCTAAAGATGAGAGTGTAGAACATAATCTGAATTTTCTTCCTTCTGCAGCAAATTTAGATATCTGTGACAGGAGGGTTGGGGGTGCTATATCTAATGTTTTTACACTGGCATTAATTATAAAGTCTAATTCTAGTGTTCTCAACAACTTTTAAAGTTGCTGATAACAGATTTAGCTGTTAGTTTAACTTAACCAACTGAAATGCATAGGTGTCTATATAAAATATAGTCTGCAATCACAGTCTGATAGCTAGCTCTCTTTAGTTGCTTTCTTCAAAATTGCAGTGTGAGGGGAAGACACTTGTTCTGGGAAGAATGAGTTCTTTATTTCTGGAAAAAATGGGATTCCTTTTCAAAAGAAGGAAAGTGCACTTAATAAAAAAGTAGATGTTTTATAGAAGACATACGGATATAAAATCAATAATGACAGGCTTTATTTCTCTTACTTCCACATGTTTTCTTCTGTTATCTGTGGCTTTCCTTCTGATCATCAGCCTCAAGTCTTGCTTTTTAACATCAAATACTTACAGGCACACTGGTTCCTTAACTTGCAGAATTTTTAGAAATCAGGCAAATAACATAAACTACTAGCATAAAGATAGATATGCTGTTAGCTTTCATGTAGTGTCACAAAATATTTTAGTTCTCTGAAAACTTAGTGTCTTTTCTAACTCAGCCGTGTCAGTCTGTTGAAACATAATAATGACAGCTATGTTCTTGTTCTTGATACACTAACTTCAGTTTCAATACCTAACTTGCAAACACATTTCAAAGTATTGTTCAGTTACTGTACAAATGCGTATTTAGAAGTTGGAGTTGATGGGGGCAGGGAAAAGCACATTGTTTTCCAGAAGTCCAGTGAGCTTTTTTCCTTGCTGTCAGCTATTCATGACTTAAACAAAAATGTGATATAAGGGGAGGTATGACATCCAGTCCTGAAATAGGTGTTCACAATGGAGTTGCTATAGTTAGTGCGACTTCTACAATACTGTATCTATTCTCATTTAAATGTTGCCTTGACTCGTGATTGTTACTAGTAAAAATGGTTTGGTTTTGTGTGTGGCTTTGTTTCTTTTGGGTGGTTGTTTTTCTTTGGTATGTGTGGGGTTTTTTGTTTGTGGTTTTTTGGTGGGGTTTTTTGTAGCTGATTCGGCTTTCTTTTGAAATGCCTTGTGATGGCATTGGATTATCTTTCAAACTGCTGGCCTAAACTTTCCTGCCTGTAGAAAATTCTTTTGTTAACCACCTGCCTGAATCACTATGAAACTCACTTTTTATTTTTTTCTTTGCAGGGAATGCACTCGTTAAATGTGGAGAAACACAAAAGCGAATTGGGACAGCAGACAGAGAACTAATTCAAACTTCTGCTATAAACTTTCTCACTCCCCTGAGAAACTTTATTGAAGGAGACTACAAGACTATTACTGTAAGTTGAGTTGTGCGTTCTTCAGCATTTCACAACAATTCTAACTGTAAATCTTCAAAATGAAGTAGTAGATAATTCTGCATTATTTCTTTCCACAAACTAACGTAGAAAAAGTCACTAGAATTTGTATGCCTTTGATGTATTTTCTTTCCTTTTGACCAGGTAAAATCAAAATAATTCTGAAAACTTGCTTTTTGTAACTATTGTTCTATTAAAAGTATGTATTTTGAGTATAAAATGTGTGAGAATAATTGGGATCTAATTCTGCCTCTCTATTCAACTGAAGAACCTTTTTATATGTGATCCTTCATTAAAAAAAATTTCAGGTAGGCAGGCTTTTACTTGTGAGTATGTGTACCTGTTCTCACGAACTAACCTAACTTGGTTTCAGAAAGAACGTAAACTGTTACAAAATAAAAGACTAGATTTGGATGCAGCAAAAACCAGGTTGAAGAAGGCAAAAGTTGCAGAAGCTCGAGCTGCAGTAAGTAGAGATTTTTTTTAATTTGTCCATAACTTTCAAACTTCCTGATGTATATTTGTAAACTCAACTACTTGGTTATGTTTCCAGTCCTAGCTTTTTACCCTTGCTATTTTTCTTAATACTTTGTAAGAAGTGCCTCAGTGGAACAAGAGGAATCAAGGTGTTAGTCTTCTATTTTCAGATACTCCATCAAGTTGAACTTACTTGACCTAAGTAAATATTCTCCCCTTGTTCTAGACCAGATGAGCCTATGCTGCCAAAAATGACTTGCTACAGTCTGCCAAGTTGGTTGCAAATACATATCATTCAGAGGTCAGGTTTTGGCATTTGAATGTCTACAAGTGTTGAAGCATATGTCGAATTACTTTCAGCTGATGAACCTATCTAGACCTAACTTCTCTATATCAAAAATATTTGTAGTTTACTCTTCCTATATTGTTCACTACTTCATACCACCAAACAGGGGGAGACTCTTAAACTCACGTTTCTTAACCATTCTTATTCCCTCAAGAAATGCTTGTTCAAGGAGATTAAAATTACTATAAACTAAAAAGCTTTTGCTCTTTAAATTCTTAAAATGCCTCTAAATTGAGGAATAGGTAATTGAATATATGCAATTTCAGCAGGGTATGCTTATAATATTTTCATAGTTATCTTTTGACTGTGTTCCTGAAAGTGCAGCAGTTAATGATGGATAGTGAGTTTTCCCATAAGGGTTAATGCGGTAGGGGTCATGCACACAGATGCTGAAGAAATACAGACAATTTAAATACACAGGGACTGCATACATGATGAAGAGGCAGAAGCGGGACTGTCAGATTTTGCTGGCTTTTCTGAATGGATTGTTGTCCTGAAAGATCTTGGAGACATCATCTCTGAGCTAAGCTTCGTATATGAGGCACCTCACATCTTCAGGATGGTGAAGTCCAACGTAATCTCTACCTAACAGTTTTGCTTCTGTGTCTCAGCCCTCCATGACATGCACACTGTCTGTCCCTGTGTATTTAAATTGTCTGTGTTTCATAAGTCCATGCATGCATTTCCCCTTATATTATGTAAATTTCATGCAAAAAGTTACTTCTTTACTTGTCAAGCTTTGTAAAACTAGCAGTGGAGAGCGGAGCGGGATTTTAGTCAGCTAGCAGTGGAATTTTGAACCAATGCATAGTAAACTATTCTTTTGCTTGGATTTGTGCAGAGTTAAGTTTCAAAAAAAAAAAAAAAGTATTTTGGGTATTAACTTGTGGCATGGTAGCAAGTATATGCCTTACTTTCTAAAACAATAGAAAATTCCCCTTGAACTTAGTATTAGAAGAAAGGCACTATACTTGAGTTTTAGTTCCCGCAACAGTGTAGACATCCAGAGCTTGGTGCTTGGGCAAAATTATTACCAGTTGTTGCTGCTACTACTTGACCAGTCTTAAATATTCATATAGCATGTAATTCACAGTTCTATTCACAAATAATTTAGTGCTGCTAGGCTTCTTACTTCACTATCTTGCCTCTACTTCAATTTTAGTTACATTTTAACAGCAGTGTGCCTGTTGATGAAGTATTGGATTTTCTAATTCCCAGAGAAGTGAAAAAATTGCATCTCTACTTTATCCTCTGCAATATAGAAGTGAGGCCTAACCTGGGTATAGGTGTGATGCAAATGATTCATATTCTGCTAGCTCACTTACTTGTGAAGGAAGATACCTGACAAACAGAGCTGAACTGATGATTAGTAAAGTGTATAGTGTTATGATGCAAACTTTTATGTTTCACTATTTTCTTTGACAGGATAAAGTGATAAATTGCATCTAGATTTGATTATTTTTTCCTTGTTAAAAATATTTAATCTTTGATGAAATTACATTCTCCTATGCTTACTGTACAACTGAAGTAGCTTAAATTAGTGTTTAAAATAGAAATCTAAACAGTTTTATTTATCTGTATTCAGTTCACAGTCTTGCTTAGCTTAAACTTGCAGTGTTTTGTGCCAATAATCTGTTCACCTGCTGTATTCATAGTGTTGTAACTTGCTTTTGTCTTTTATCTATGCACTTAAGCAACTAAACACTTCTCAGCCTGAAGAGAATAACATTATGGTAAATGTCTCTTACGTGCTCAACTTGCTGCATGTAAAATGGCTAAAGGTTTGTTGGCCTTCTGTGTTCATTCATTTTCCTATCAAATGATTCCTCTTGCTATACAGCTCATTTGGTCTTGTTTCAGATGTTTTCCATTCCAAACTGGATTGGTGTAGTGTACTAAATACATTTATGCCAGTACAGCATTAAATGTTGGTTTTATCTGAGTATTTCTGTTAATCTGAAGTACACAGCATTATATTCCAATTTCTGTGAGGTTATGAATGTAAATTTAGTATGTGAAGGAGCTGAATTTTTTAGCAGTTCCAAAATTAATTTCACCCATTGAAGGGAAAGAATTATTTCACTCTCCTATTTTTTTAATATGAGTAGGAGTGAATTACGTGAAATAGCAGGAATATATAGAAATTATTCTCTTCAAGCAATGTTTTACAAATAACAGAAACTAAATAATGCCATATAAATTAATGGCTTGACTTAGAGTATGGTATTTTCTAAACTTGTTGCAAGGGCTCATCAATTGCCGCTGGGTTTAGCACCATAATTGTGCTAAATGATGAAAGTGGAAAAGGAAGGAGTTAATTATTTACAGCGTAGACTGTGCTGTTCAGCCTGTCCTCGTTTGGGTCTTGGGTCTGCATAGCATAATGGGTCTCGTCGTAATTTAGTGTTCCAGATGTCTCAGTCATGATCAGATAAAAGAGCAAATAAACTTGTTTGTTACAACTTGCTTCTGCAACCTTTATGCAGGTTTCTCCGTGCCAAAGTCCTGATTGTGTCATCTTCTTATAACTGCAGAAAGTGAAGGTTAAAGGAGAACTGTATTGCAAGAGGGAATTGGAACAGCAAGCTGAAGTAATTAACTTGTAGAGTAAATTTCCTGCAGTTCTATGATTTTACTGTACTACTTGCTACTACTTTAATACACAGTTTGAGATAACTTTGTAGCATTTTTAGTCAAGTTTAGATTTCAATAAAAATCCTTGTGAAATAGGAAACCAGTAATGGAAATAGCAAGAGAAATCATTCATCTGTTTCAGTCTTTACTGAACATGGTGTTAAAATGAGAATAGCTTTCCATAGTTTTCCAATATTTTAACATACTAAGGTAACTTAAATTCTTCCATAAGGTGGTTTAGTTTGTCTGATTCATGTCATTTTCTAAGTAGTTATGTCTTATGTGGTAATAGCTTGTTTTAAATAGATTCTTGTAACATGTAAATTCTGCGGATCATATACTCTTCAGTATCTAATTTATTTCACAGATGTAGTACTATCCATGCTCATTGTAGGTTCATTGTATATGAAGGGCTTTGGGCAACTGACTTAGAGCACTCCTCTAATCCCTGTGAAGTTCTGAGGACAGGAACATAGTTAAAAGCCAGATTATGGTTACATCCTGTATTAAAGTACCACCAGTGTCTAAGTTTGTGTGCTTTTATTCCCCCCACCCCTTAATGCTGACTAGATATGGGCTGAGGAAGTGACAAAAGTAAGTACACAATTTAGAAATTGCAGAAATCTGAAACCATAACTTGTGCTGGTCTAATGTAATAAAGGATATTGCATGTTGTTGATTTTAGGCTAATGGCTGGCAGCCTGATGCATTACATCACAATACACTGGTTCCCCCTAGGGCCTTTCAAACTTCTTGGCAAAACAATGCCTGGGGCTTGTTCCATAGTAAGCTGTTTCTGGCTGTCACTTAGTACCATATGATTCTCATGTGATAAGACATGATAGAAAAACAACTACAGGACTTGGCTATTGAACTTTACTGGTATGGCATCCTGTTAAAAATGACCTCTTAAGAATGAGCTTATTTGAAAATTTTCAGAAAAGTTGGGGTCTTGTAATCTAAACTGTCCTGAAAAACACTGATCTTCAATTTTTACCCAGAACATGGAACAGTAACTAAAATGCTGGACTGCATGCAAGAAGTTCAGAGAAAACTGTTTGGAGAGGTTTTTCTGTTTTGCGCCGTTCTGCCCTGTGTCACTAGAGAATGCTGTGCTTACCTTAAGCAGCTAGGTGTTTATCAACACTAAGTAGCCATTTTGAGATAAAACCACTCACAGAAAGTCAAGAGAACTGAGATGAGAGTATGAAATGTACCTTTAAAATATTAAGAAAATTCAAATGTTTTTTTTAAGTAATCTGAGATACTGAGTCAGCCAAATATGATAAGCAGACTAAAATACATACAACATGCAAGAACTTTGACTGAAATATCCTTTTTTTTTTTAGCGATATTATGTGGATGTGGCATTCTGCGGATGCAGAATTAGTCTCAGTTCAGTCACACCCCAGAATCCACTCTTCAGTTTCTGAGTCTTACTTGAGAATAATAATTTTGTATGAATCGTTGTTGTAAAGATGAAAATATGCCACTGCAACTGTGCTTTTGGTAAGAGATAACTGTAATGTGCAAAATGAACTGTAATACACTGGAATGACAATCTTGCAAACTTAAGTGCGTACTAGAAAATCTTCCCCCCTTTCTCCTGTGTTGTTACTGCGTGTACATGAATTATTTCAGGCTTTGAAAAACAGTTTTCCTGACGTTCTGTGATTCTATGAAATGAAGTTAGGTGGTAGGCACATCTGAAAACTGCACCTAGACTGACTGAAGGCTGGTTCATAAATACAGTATTAGCCTTGGGTTGGGGACCACAGCCTTCTCTTATGCCATCCCTTGCACAGGGACAAACTCAGTGGAGCTAATGGAGTGTTATGTGATAGCTGCTCCAGTGCCACGAGAAGGGCTGTTCTCAGGCTCACTAGCTCTGACAAAGCAGTATTGGGAAGAGGCTGTGAGAAGCTATGCCAGTGGTTAAAAGGAAGCTTCTTGGGGGATTTCTGCGGAGGAAGGAAAATAAAAATTAAAGGTAGCAACAGAAAGTAAGGGTAGCTGGAGGGCAGGGGCTTTGGAGTGTGGTTTTTAAAGGGGGACTAGATAATGCAGCTGTGGGACATGTAGGGAGTTGCTATTAGAAGCTGGTATATGGAGCTTGGAACTAAATCTTGGGGTTTGTGAGAGAAAATAAATTAAGGCTTTTTCTATTCCAACTTTGTGAGTTATGGTGCAAATGGGGGTATATGTGTAGAGTGTGAAGTGAGAGTTTAGGGGGAAGAAGGAGTTCAGAGATTGAACTGTAAAAGGAGGGTTAGATCAACTTTGATCCCAAAGTTCGAGAATTGTCTTACTGTTTAACAGTTTGCAAGCAGCAAACCTGTCTGCTGGAGTACTTGGTACTATTTTGGGAAAAAGATGACAAGGGAGCAGTACTGGTGGAATGAAAACTAATCTTGAAGCTGTAAGACAATTATGAATAGAACTTTGCTTTTCAGAGACGATGACAAGTAACTTTAAGGACAGTGAAATCTAACAGATTGTGTCTTGGAAAGAAAAATAATGCGAAGTGCTTAAGCATAGCATAAAGGAGACAAAAAGCTTTATTAAATCTTGTAATAAATTATGTAATTCAAAGTTCCTCTATTTTATTAAGCAGTTAAAAGCAGACTACAGCATACACTTTCTGCCCAGGGAACAGTAATCCATCCAAGTTTCTAATGGCAGTCTGTCCTTCTGTGTTTGAAAGGTGGAGGAAGACATTGATAAATGTTTTCAATTCAAATCTAAGAAGCTTCCCAACAAGGATTTCAGACTGTCCAGTCATCTCTAGATCAGTCATAGTTTGGGGTTTTTTTTGAGTTAGAACAAAGGATCTGCATGGCGTCAATGACAAACTTTCTTCAGTTTAACTTCCCTTCTGAAATGTGGAATTAGAGGATATTAAATACTGCACACATGGGGTAGGTCCTGTGTTGCACACTTTATAAACATACGGATTTTGTTAGGACTCTTCTGAGGTGCCTGATGTAGTCAATGGAAAGAGCAGAGGCTTTTAGTGTGTATGATTTTATTTCCTGTGTTATCCCTTGGGTACAGAGTGCACAGTATTTCTGAGAGGTCATACATCATGTGAAATTTGGTGAGATGATGAACTTCTGAATATTCATATTCAGAAACTGGGTTCACATTCTGAACTTGGGGAGCAAGTACCATTTTGAGAGATTCCCCATGCAGCATTCTAATTGTCCAAAAAACAAAATATGACTGCAGCTGGGGGTCACTGGAAAGTTTTGCCTGGTATTTTGAGCTCTTCATTCTGTTCAGAAACAAAGATGATTAGGCTATAAGCTTCCTAGATTGAAAGTCAGCTGGTTTTCACCTTTACCACGAGGTGTAGAATAGATACTGCTCGCTGAGCAGTGCTGAAAATAGGGATGGGCGAAGCAGATTAAACACATTGTCACATAATTCAGTTTATGTAAATCTCTACAAAACCAATACACTGGGCTTTTGTAAAACATTGTATTTAAAGACCATCTGTACTGGCTAGGTTAATACGTGTTACCACATTACTCGCTTTGCCTTTTCTTATAGAAAGTAGTTGACTTAATAAAATATTGTTGAAACAAATATAGTTATTCTGATGGATATTTCTTCTTCTTAGATGTTCTTATTCTCACGTATTTATGTACCTGGCAAGAAGAAAGAAGCACATTAGCAACTGATGTCTTCAGAAAAGCAAGAGACTAGACTGTTTATATCCAGATCAATGGTTTACCTATGATTTTGCTGTTTTTTTTTCAAAAGAAATGAAGATGTTGCTAATAGAGAAGGGAATGCCTTTCTTCCCCTCTTGGCTATCAGATTTGCTTTTTTCCCCCGTTTGTTCTTACGCTTTTCTCAAGGACTGCCAGATGGATTTCACTTAATACAGATTTAATAGCAAAATTCCAAGCAAAGATTCTTGCCTCAACAAACTTTGAAAACCTAATTAGTTTGTAACTTGATACATACGCTGCTATCTCAGTTTTAGTAAGAAACACACAGTACTCTATAGCTGCTTCCTCACTGTTTAATTAATGTGTAAGTCTTCCCAGCTGCAGTGACTTCAGATGAAAAACATTTCTTGGGTAACTGCATCATTCTTCTGTGCTCATTTCTGAGATTAAGATTCTTCCATGTGACTTTTCATATTGACTAACTGTAGTGGAATGAAAGAGCAGAATGTTTGCAAACACATAAAATCCTTTTGAAACCAGTGTTTTATCAGTATCACTTCATTAAGTTTCCTGAACATACATTTCCTTACTCTGTTTTGTTGATACCAGTAACTGCTGCATCTTTGACTTAATGTAGATTTTTGCATTTGTGTTTGTTTGTAGAAACAAGGTAATGCATATAAGCATTGAGGCAAGGTAATCCAGATTCCAGGCTGAGGACATTCTGTCTTGAAACAGTAAATCTTGGATATTACATATCTATGTTAGTTGTGTGTTTTGAGTAGTGTCCTTTTTTTCGCGCCAAAATACTCTAAAGTAATTTAGGCTTGTGCTAGATGGAAGTCCTTTTAAAACTGCTGTAACATTGTTAACTTATTTAAAAATTGCTGATAACTTTATGTAAGAAGGAATAAATATAATTGGAATGATTTAAAAATGAAACTTAAATCCAATCATTTCAATAGAAATTTTACTGTAGTTGAGGATAAAACATTTGCTACAGATTGGATTTTTTTTTTTAAAGACGCCTCAATTACAAGCTCCAGAAATACTTTCTTGATGGCCAGTATGAGACCTGAATTTGTGAAATATCCTGTTAAAACGTACCATCAAAGATTTATGTATGACTGATTGCCATGCAGTTACGTGACAAAAATAATGTGAGGTTTACCCTAAATTGTTTGGTTGGAGCCCTGTTAAATTGAAGTATAGAAAAAAATTACATTGTCCGTGGCTGCCACTGGCAGAACCCCTGGTGCAGACACCGTTATGCCAATGAACGCTTGGTTTGTTACTGGGAGAGGTGGTGGGGTAATGCTGCTGGCAGAAAAATGCCTTCCTTTTGTATGCATTGACTCTGTAGTAGGTGTCTGATGATAAAGCTGGTTGTTCTGTATACAGGGCCTCAACATTTCTGAACCCAAAATGCAATTACTGTTTTTGCCTAGTAAAGATCTGCAAAGAAAAAGCACGTTTTTCAAACACCTAAGCTTGTGATTAATGCATTTGTATGAGTAGCTCTTAATAAAATGGAACTGTTGCAGTCAGAAGGTGTCACAGAGTGCCTAATATCTAATGTGCATCCTTACTTTTAGTCTGAACAGGAAGTACGAATTACTCAGAGTGAATTTGACCGTCAAGCAGAGATTACCAGACTTCTGCTGGAAGGCATCAGCAGCACACATGTGAGTACTCAAAAGCAGTGGAGGAAGAAAATCAAAATCAGGGCACTTTCTAAAAATAACTGTAGTAAGCTACTTGGGAACTTTGGGCTATGAGGTTTCACTTCAGTGCATTAAACCATCAAATGATGTTTTTTTTTAATGTTTTAATTTATTTTTATTTATTATGTTTTTTTAAATTTTTGAATTCTAGTTTAGTATCCACTGAATTTAACTTTAGTCTCCTATTAACCTTAAGGATGTAGGAGCTTTCATTTTTATCCTTTAAATTCAGCTTCCCATTCGTCAGATCAACTGAATGTTGAAACCAGAAAAACGTGCTAAAATATTTATTCTGTTCTGAAAACAATATAGGTAAATGGCGTGATGCTTGTACAGACTAAAAACTTGAATTCTTTGCTGTATTGTAGGCACATCATCTTCGCTGTCTGAATGATTTTGTTGAAGCTCAGATGACCTATTACGCACAATGTTACCAATATATGTTGGATCTCCAGAAACAACTTGGAAGGTAGTAACACTGTAAAAACTTCAGGGGAAAAAAAACCCCATTTTTTTCTAAGTGCTTATGAATAGTAGGAAAACTTACACTGGTATAACAGTGGTGAACACAAAGGCATGGAAAGGACTGAAAGGAGATATATATGTTCTCAGGTAATTCATATGTAATTACCCAGTGCAACTTCTTCCCTAAGCCTACACACAGCACTAATGCCTTTTGAGGGTTGATTTACTGGGATTTTCTATATTTTGTGATTGAGGACGGTGAGCCCGTGGTAACCTCATTTAATGGTGCAAAAAAGAATTTCTAGAGATTTACTTGTAATCATTCAGTTGTCTTATGCTTCATGCTACAAAACCACTATGCACTATTTCCTCTTAATTTGCTACAGGGCACCCCCTGATTTGAAATGAAACTGCATTCTCCACTGTTAAATGAGTTGTCAGCATAGATATTGTATCTAGGGAGAAATGTACTTCGTAATATCTATAATCAGTAATCCAAAGCACTCACAGTGGAATGAGCAAGTTTTACTGTTTTGTGATTTTTAGCATTTTTAAAGTAAGAGAAGAAACTGACATCGGTTTGTTCCCGTAATCCTTTTTTTGTGATTAGTGGTGATGTAAAGAGATCTACATGCTTACTTTTCATAAAAGTTCCCTATTCTAATTCTTCTTTACAAATCAGCCTTTCTTAGGGTTATACAGACCATGTTATTTAGGTCAGCCATATGCACTGAAGGATTCTCTGTACTTAGAAGTTTACTGTAGTGTCTGTTCTAAGTAACTGTCTCTATAAAGTATCTCTGTTTATGTTTTTCATGACAAGGAAGTGAAAACAAAAGTGTTCTTGAGTCTTGTCCTTTTCCTGGCTTGCAACTTCCTGTGGCATTTGATTTCCTTTCCTTAGTTTGTTTGAATGGGTAGTTTAAAGACTTCTTATAAAGAAGTCTTTAAAACTGTGATTTTAAAAAAAGCTGCACCTTTAAAGTTACATTCCACTGAAAGAAGTATTCTACTATAAAATTGGGTAGCGTGTAAATGCAAGTTGTACAACTGAAACCTTGAAAAGAAACACTTACTGGGTTAAGGACAAGTGCCTCTAAAATTAGAAATTAAGTGAAGTATATTTACACAACTATTTTGAGAGGATGTTTTTAAAATTTGTACTCTTACCATAGTATATTTACCAAACAGAAAGCTTTAAGCATAATACCCGTAACCTAAGGAAGAACATATTCCTCTAAAATCTCTTGCTTTATAGGATGGTTGCATGTCCCAGAACAGCTGTCTTTGTTTAAAATGTATGTAAACTGTTAGGAGGTATAAAAAAGTATATTTGAAGAAAACACTGCCTTTAGGAAAACAGAAGGATGTATCTTTATGTGGCTATGATCTGATTAGTATTTTTTATAAAGTTACTGTGACTGCTAGAAGACCAAAAGCATGGAAACTTTGCAAAACCCTAATTGCCTCAGGCAGCCAAATGAAGTTTCTCTGCCTATGTGAATTGAAACAGTAATGCTGTTAAATCTTGGGTGTATTTTTCGTTCCTTGTGCAAGGAAGTCCCACTGAGCTATAATGGAGAGCACTGGGACAGGGTCTCAGGTTGCGCTTCTTGCTTTGAAACAGTTCCTCAGTTTATAGGCATACAGTGCACAGTGCTTGCATTAAATAAACAGATGAGCAGGATATGTGTAGTGTTCTTCCGTAGGCAGATACAGTACCAAATAAATAGCTTAGGCAGCTCAGCTAGATTTTGGCTGTATTTGCCAGTGCTCTGTTGGTTAACAAGGGAGGTGTAGTACTGAGGTACACATGTTCTTGAAACAGAAGCCTGGTTCTCAGAGCAGATGCATATTATATGTTTTACCTGCATCAGAATCTAGGGCATAAACCCTAACTCAGTTTACATTGAGACTATTCAAGTTCCAAAGCTGAGCACTGATTTTTCCTGATGTACTCTGCAGAGTCAGCTGCAGGGAAAGTGGGGGGAAAACTTGTGCTCACTTCTCTTTATATAAGTAGATACGGTTTTATAGATGTTTCTCTTCAAGGCAGCATCAGGTGCTTACCCCTCTACTTCCTGCCCCTCCAGTGAGGCTGCTTAGAGAATCAAATCTCCCAGGTTAAAAGCAATCTCTCTTTTTTGTTTGTTTTTAAATTTTCCTGGAATCAACTAAACAGATTTATTTCAAATATTCTGGTACTCTGGCTGCTTTTTCTCTTGCTGGTAACTGCTTCGACTCTGAATTTTTTCAGCTTCCCGACACCCAAGCCTAAGCTTTGGCATCATTACTTTTTCAAATTACCCATTACTAGTCCCCTACTCTACAAGCTGTGAAACTCCTGCTACTCAAGTGTTCAAAAAAATCCCAGACAACCTCTGTATAGTTGAAGCTTTCCAGTAACATGCCTACATATGGCTTTGCAAAAAGAGAGACTTAACCACTCTGTCAATCAGTAAAGCATTATAAAGCTTCGGCTTTCTTTTCCACTAGCTGTACAAACCAGTGACCCTTTGAACTGAGCAGAATGATTTACAAGTAATTACTGTGTTAACAGAGAACAGGTTCAGCAGTATACTAAACAGTGATTTAGCAATATTGAGAAACAGCTGATTGTCATTTAAAATTAAGTCCCTCTGAATGCCAGCTAATCAAGTAATAAACACATCATGAGGCACAGCTGAGTTATCCCTGAAAAAAATGTGGGGTCTAGCTTTTTCTCCCTTTGTTCTGCTGTTTGATTTGCTGAGGGAACATGCTGAACTGATTTGAAAAACTAATCTGGTGAATTAAAAACTATTTTTTTTTTTGTGGAGTTGCTGTCTCTTCTTGGTGAATGAAGAGCTCTTTATGATCAAATGAGGTCAAGGTAAGCCAGAGGGGCAAGTGAGACTTCCTTCTTTTTGACAGTAGTAAACTGCTAACTAAACTCACAAAGTCTCCTGAAAGTCCTTAAAGCAATTCAGTCTTATCTGTAAAGGGCCTAGTTCTGTCCTTCACAGTATATTCCTGCTGTTTGCCTTCAGTCAGATGTAACAATTGCATGACTACACAGTGAACATGTTTAACAAGCTGTTCTGATGGAAAGTTAGCAATCTTCTTGATAATTTTTGTTAGATCAGATAGTTGAATCAACTTCAAAGCAAGAGATTGCTAGATCTGACTCAAACAACAGATAATGAATGTTTGCACAATAAAGGGGTAGAGGAGCGGGTCCATACTATTTAGCAGCAGTGTAAATTTACCTGATGAAGTATAGTGTGAAACTGTAAACTTGTGTGCAGTTCTGCTGCAGCTGATACAGATTTGAACTGCCTTAATTCCACCTATGTTCATGGCCACACAACCGAAAAATTAGTTATTATATTGATGGATTTAGTTTTCATCTGCATCAGCTCCCTAAACCAGCTCCTCTTACGATTGTGTGAGCACCAGTAATGCTGCAGACGTGGGTGTGGGAATATACTGATCTTGATTTACGTGGTTAAAGTTGGTACTGAACTGCATCTTCAAGAAGAACTTAACGGGGGGAGCATAGGTGGGAAGGGAGATGAGACAAGACTGTTTTCTGACAGGTTCCTGCACACAGTATGAACTTCATTATGTCAAAAGGAGAGAGGGCAGTATGTCCACACCCCAGATGATAATGAAAAAGCATCTACATGGAAGAACTGATGATGAAAGTTATGTATGAGAATTGACTGACTACTTGATATGTAGACTGGTCAAATGACTGGAAGGAAATGCAGCTACAGTTCCACGTCATCCTGACTCAGTCTAACTCCTGCTTGCTGACCCTCTTTCACTGCATCAGCTCTGCCACTTCTCAAAACCTTTTAAGGTAGAATCAGATGAGTGTTGGAACAGAGGAAGGTAGCAAAGGGACAAAGAATGATTACATCAACTGCTAAATAAATAAGTTTAGTGTGCCATGGAGCTGCATCCCAGGATGCAGGGCAGAGTGACATGAAAAACCTCACAGCTCATCATTGCCCCCATGCTGTTTCATTCCCCCTATCCTGCTGCCCTGAAATCTCTTGCTGCTTTGCTCTCCTCTCTGCTCCTTCTGCTTTTCAGGCATATTGTTCTGTCCTTTCCCTTGTATCTGCTCTGGCTCTCATCACAGTTTTACTTTTGTGATTCAGCTCATTAACTTAGTAGAAGATTATGCACTTTTTTTGCTCTTTATTTTTTTTCAGGCAGGTTAATGAGTTGACTTCATGGAAGGGTCTGGCAAGCACTACAGCTGGCACAAAACAAGCAGCAGCCTAGAAAGGAGGGGCTTAAGTTGATACAAGTTCATCTGTAGTGTAACGAATATTTTTGTTTTACAGCACGTAGTTAGCTGAATCAACAAACTGATTTAGATTACAAAAATACTTGTGGGTTTTTTCTTCCTTCAGAGGGAGGCCATGTTTTTAACTTGCATTGTATTTCCCTGATCTGGTTCACCAGCATAATCTTTTGTGTAGCCACATAATTGAGGAATGAGCAGGAGGAGGTGGAGGCTGCTTTTGCTGTCAGAAGTGTCAAAAGAAATGCTTATTAAAATACAGTCTGACCAACAATGCTTTCCTGGTTTTGCATTTTTATTTTTTTAAAGGAAATTACCACTTTTTTTTTATGGTGGCAGTATTTGTTTCAAAGTACAATGGTTTGATTTATACTACAGGTGAGGAACAAGTATCTTTATTTAGGTTTGTACAAATATCAGTGCTATTCTATTACTGCTGTGTACTGGTGTTTGTTCTGTAGTTGATAAAAGCAAGAATGCTAATTTAGGCATGGAGGCATGTATAACTCCCCATGTAGAACTGATTCACTCAGAAGTCTTTTTGTTTTCTCCCACAGCTTTCCATCTACTTTCCTCTCTAACAATAATCAGTCTTCCTCAACTCCTATGCAGAGTGTTTGTACTCCCTCAGTCTTGGCTTCAGCCTCTGCTTCATTGCCTTCAGTAAGCAATTCAATAGTTACTTCAGGCATCAGTGAACTGAAGTCATCAAGTGGCAGCAGGAAAGCTAGAGTTCTCTATGATTATGATGCTGCAAACAGCAGTGAATTATCACTACTTGCAGATGAGGTAAGACTTTTCTATGTATCATTTAAAAGTAAAGTCAGAATGCTTGTGACTAGCGAGTTAAGGTGTGCTACATCAAGAAATACGTGTGGTTGGGTTTTTTTGATTAAACTTCAATAGTACTCTCACAGCATTGTCCTGTACCTATATACCGTAATATTCTATAGTGAGAGTTAACATTTGTTACACCACCTTAGCTTGCAAGAGCATTTGCTAGAAAATAAAGATGCAATTCTGCTGTCTTCTTTTTACCATACCTTTAGCACCGTTATCAATACAATTAGTCTTTCAAGCATTAAATACTGCAATTTGGGAGGAATATGAAAATACAGCCACTTCTTGTTTTGATGATGGTGCTTGTGCTGTGTTTATTCTTGTCCCAATTCAACTGCACTCTTAAGTCAGAAAGTTTACGCAAAGCAGGTGGAGATACACAGTGAAACAAGGCGCTGGAACAGAGTTCCTCATAGTAATGTGACTGTAGCTTAACCCTGAAGAAGAGCATCCACAAAAAGGTTTTGAGACTGTTTTTTTAAAATATGCATTCCTTAAATATTTCTATTTGACTTTTTTCTTATCTAGACAGTGACTTAGAAGCTGTGGCCTAAGATTTTCTGCTAAGATGTAGCACATCAACACCATCTATCATGCACTTGAAGATCCACCAAACTTTATTTTAGATCGCGTGTTAAAGTTGATAGTGATATACAAGATTTGTAGATAAAAATTAATAGAACAGTAATGAATAGAATTTCATCAGAAAAAAGATACTTTGAAATATGCTACTATATCTACTTCTTTTCCATGCACCAGTGAAATAATTTTTATAAGCACTAGATTTTGTTCCGTGTGTGCTTATATGAAATACTCTATTTCAGTTCTAAGACCTTGGAAATCATGTGAAGGTAGACTGTATTTTTTTTTTCCAGGCAAGGAAAGGTTATAATACTGTGTTTCTATTTTTTAGGTGATAACAGTGTACAGTATCCCTGGCATGGATTCAGACTGGCTGATGGGTGAAAGGGGAAATCAGAAAGGCAAAGTGCCTATTACTTATTTAGAACTGCTAAACTAAATGGTTGGCCTGAATAAAGACTGTCAATTATGGCAACACCATATTTATACACAATTAACGTTATGTAAGCAGGCTTAAGTGTCTTCCATGTTATTGTCTTGAGGGACAAATACCAGCCGTTACGAACTGGCTTTTCTGCCAGCATGGTTGCATGGTAAATACTCTATTCAAACTTAATGTGTTTAAAGCTTTTACTTCCTGTGCCAAGAACACGTTTCCTACAGATTTGTTTCTACTGAAGTTTTCACTAATACAGGCTTCTACTTTTGAGTAATCTAGATTGAAAGCAGGAGGGTACTGTTTTCTACTGAAATTTTTCATTAATGGCAAAGCTTTTCTTCACATAAAATAAACTTACTGTGAACTGATGCAGTTGTAATGCACGTTATTTGAATAGACAAAACCAAACATGAAATATAAACCTTCAGGAAGTCCATATGGTTCTGTTCCCAACACTTGTGGAGTACAAATGTGCTGAGACGTATACGGCTATCTGCTGAGCGACTGGTGGTGCATTTAATCACCTTTGAAAAATGAAGAAGGTTGTTTTCTCTCTGTTGAAAATTTAAGGCAAAATGCTAGTATGTTGAGATTTTAAACTGCACCTAGGTGGGTTGACACAAGATAGTGACATATATTCTGACGTGTTTTTAATCTTGCCTTGTTTTTTTTTCCTTTAATTGCTTTCCAGAAAAGAGGCTAATTCAGTTTGATTAGTAATTAAGATTCTTTCAAGTGCAAATCAGCCTTTATGTTAAATTAAGCGCTGCATTTTGCTAACCAAATATGTACTGTCTCTCTACTTTTAAGTGGTTCTGTAGATGGCCATACGTTTGTTCAGATTGTAGGTTTTAATGAAAATCCGCATTCACAATCCCTATGCAACAGTTTATTGTCATGTTCAAGTTGGATTCAATTAGTGTTACACTTTTCTGTTTTGCAGGAGGACCTCCTTTAAATATGTGGGAAGGAAGAAAAATGTTTTGAAAGTAAAAATGGCTTTTGTTATTTGCAAATAACATAACTTTTTCCTAAACACTGCGCCCTTTAATGTTTCATACATAGCAGATTTTTGAGGCTGTAAAAAGATCAAAAGGATAGATTGAGGGGATTTTATTTTTTTAAGTTTCAATGTATTTAATTGAGTTGGACTGGTTGAATGAAATTCCTTCAATTGAGAAGGAAATTATTCTCTTTGCACAAGACGCGACATTGACAAAAGTCTACTTTAGCTCTCAGGGAACACTGGTACCAGGTGCTTAGCTAAGTACTTCTGATCAGCACCTTTGTTTGTAATGACAATTCTTCAAAGAATTTTTAACACTGTCATTGCAATGCAGTGATGAAATTTTCAGTGATACAAATTACTTTAGTGAGATGGATAAAATTGTTTTCATTTAGGTGATGTAGTTGTTTAATTAAAAAGTGATGATTTTTATTTTGAATTGCACTTCCAGAAATAGTCTCTTTCCTTAGAGTACAGAAGTTACATTAAAACAAATACATTGAGTTCGTTAATCAGTTGCAACCTACTTGGGGTAAGTACCAAGCAAATCCTAGATTTATTCAGTCTGTTAAATGCAACAATTAGAGGAAACAATAGTAATAATAACTGATTAATTAGAAATAACCATGAGTAATTCATGATGCATTAAATAAAATTAATAGGAGGATAAAGCCCTACCGTTTAGAAGGAAAAGAGACTGAACACTTTAACCACGGTGGTGGTCTTCTCCAGTCCTTTCTAATGTGAGTTGCCATCAAATGTGTTTAAATTAAAATCAATATTATTCATTTGACTTAAGTTGTAGAATATTCAAGAGTACATATGTAACATAATTTAAAAATGTAATTGACTCTTTGTTATACTAATGCTATATTGCATTAACTGCAATGACATAGAGCAGCATTTAGAAAGGTGGTGGGAGTTTAGTGAAATGTAAGTAGTACAGCTATGTGAAGACAACATTTGTCAGCAGTCCAGCTTTTTGTAATACGTCAGCAGCTTAAGTCATGTGTGAGAGAAAATGTGATTGACCCCTTAGTCTAACAAAACTGCAAAACCATTTTCTCAGTTCTCCCTGTTTCTGTTTAATTTCAAACCAAAAGTAATTTTTCTCTTGGGTAAAGAAAGTTGTTCCTGTTTTCTTAAGCTTGTCTTTCTTGAGGTTCTCTGTTGTATCATTGAGAACGGAAGCTAGTAGAAAAGTGATTATTTAACACTAGTATTAAATTGAATAGAACTTTATTGCACACAGTCCCAAAACTCAGCCTCTTCAGATGTCATTTTGTGGGGAACTTTCAAACAAAAATTGACTGGACTTCTTTGGTTTTGCTTTCTGATTAAAGAATTTTTGCAACAAATATGAAAGTAACTGAAGTTGGCTTTGGGTCTCTCATTTCTTCGGTTAATTCGCTGTTTTCTTAGAACAAGCTTTATTGGTTGAAAGAAAGGAAAAAAGGTAACCCAGGCCAGAAAAACCCTATATGAAAGTTCCAGACATGTGGGAAATAGGATTTCAAACATGGAAAAAACCATGTTAGAATATGCATTACCTTATATTTCATAACTGTTTTGGCAAGATGAGTGCATTCTGAATCGATACCTAAGGATGTGTGCATGGGGGATAAATACTTCCATTCCTGTTCAATGTGTACCTTTTTTCTATATTTACTGAAATTTTACTTCATTTTTCTAATTAATGTTAAGATTTTGGACAATTTCAACCAGAATAGCCCTCCCATGCATGCTCTGTAACAAACCTGAGTGGGTTTTCATCAAAGATTATCAGCTTTTGTCGCAGATGTGATAATATACAGCATCATTATTGTGAGTAAATGAATGCTTTTAGAAAACTAAATACCAGCTTTAAACAGTTTCTACCATAATTGCTGTTCTTAATGCTTTCTTAGTCAGGCTAAGCTTGAAAAGTAACTCCTACTTAACAGAAATCCTGTCTTGGACTTTTTGCAAGCCATGAGATTTTTATAATTGTTACATTGCTTCTGTTTCTTTCTAGAGTAACGTTGTATCTTGGAGCAGAATTCTCTACCATATGGAAATTTTGGCTACAGGTAAAACCGTCAGTATAGTGTCTTAATTCAGGCAAATGTGTGTGGGAAGGTGGAGGTAGGAGAGAAATTTATCCGTGAAGTACATCACTGTGCAAAGATACCGAACTTAGCATAGGGTTCTGTCTGAAGTAATTAGTCTTCTGAAATGCAAGCCTAATTAGCTCACAAACAACACTGTGTTATTGCAGCTCCGCTGCCTCTGGGATTGGAGCTAGCATCTCTGGATCTCACATACGGTCTGTGAATTAGTATGCTGCCGTATTAATTCTTACAGTGTCCAGGTACCTCTATGATGTGCAATTTATTGAATGTGATGGAAGTTGCAAGAAAGGATAGAGATAGGCCCGTATACTCTTGTTGTCAGGATATCCACTCTAAGGAGCGTGTCTTGTCACAATGCAGATACTGTAGCAGTAGACTAAAGCAGTAATATGAAGATTTGAAAAATATGAAGTTTAGTAACTGTAGGTGCTCTGCTAGTGCAGAACTCGAGAGAATTACTTGCAAGCTGCTTAGGCGATGACCATCAAGCCCATATCTAACAGAAGCTTCCAAAGGATGGTTGTGATATGCTGGGGGAAGAGAAGCAAAATGGGAAATGCCCAAATGTGAAACCAAAAGATATTTTGACAAAACCATGCAAGTAATTGGAGTTTATGTATATGCTTAGCATACGGCTTACAGTAAGTAACCGCTGAAAAATTATAGATGTATTCTGGAACAAACCATTGGCAGAATACGTAAGAGTGACTCATATTAAATACTTAAGGTATAGTATGTGATAGCTGTAGCTTTAATTTTTTGGCTGTAGGTGGCTGTATGATTGGACTCTTAAGTTTGACAACAGGATGCAGTTTCATAATTGCAATTAGCTGTGTTGTTCTCAGTAGAAGAAACATACATGACGGTTCCACTTTTAAATGTGGCCCAGGGAAGAGGTAGCATTAAATTTTTTGCTTCTGCTATCTATAATACATTTAGAGTTTAATCTAGGAATTCGTTATAAGGCATCAACAGATTAAATGAGGTTAAATAGAAATTGATTAATTCCTGAGTGTTTGATTATCAGCACTGAATAATGGCCTCTTAGATCTCAACTCAGTTCTTTTTTTGAAGGTTGTACAAGAGTGACCTGACATGTATTCTAGGAGCCTAGATTTGATAATATATGGAAAATTAGTTAATTTGCCTCTATAGTGCTTCAAAATAATTAGCAATACAAAAACTTGATGTATGATATGCAACTTTAGTGCTTCTGTGTAGAATGTAGCTTTTCATATATTACATCTGACCTTTCCAGTCTTCTCTTGAAAGAATGCTTTCTACCAAGCAGCTTCATTAAAGTTCATTCTGCGAGGATGTTTTCTGTCCATCTTTAATAGTTGCACTGATGCATCCATAGAGCCACTTTTAACACCAATTGTCACTTTAATATTCCATGACAGTTTTTTACTATTGTCTCAATCAGTCATGCCACAAAATAAGCATCAGAAGTATAATGTATGTAGCTGCTTTTGCCGGAAGATTATGGTCATGATTGCTTGGTTCCAGCAATGAGTTTCTGCCGTAAGCAGTCTGTCCATCTGGCTTTTAGACTTGACAACAGCACAGACATTATAATGATGTTCACTTTCAAGCACAGGCATTTGAGAATATATGCTGACTCCAACAAGTACCAGTAATTACACAGTACTTTAAATACAAGGTACTACATGGGGTACACTAGCAGAAACTGCGGGGGATATGGGTTGCTTCATAATGTTTCTTACCTTTCTTCAGAAGTCATTATGCCTTTAAATATGAACATGTCCATGTTAAAATTTAAGATTTAGTATGACAAGAAGTCTCATTTGTATAGAACTTTTGTGGCCTAATGCCAGTAATCACTGGAGGATGCATTTAAGGTGTAATGTATTGAACAGAATCAAATTAGTAGTTTATTTTTATATTAGTGGTGCCCAAGGTCTGGTCTTCTAGGAATCTGTCTGGCCACACTATGTCATCTGTCTTGGAATAATTATCCTATTTTTCTGTATATCTGGTGGTGCTGAGTATAGAGATACCTTGAATTTATATTTTGCTTTGTTTGTCTTCCTTTCTTAGCTTACTCCCAGGTCTGACTCAACTGAACATCTAGGCTTTTAGAAAACTCACCCCAAAACAAACTCAAGTATTTGGAAGTGAATAAGCAGCTCAAGAAGGCATGAACTGCTAATTCCTAAAGACTGCAGTATTTGAAGAAAGCCCAAGTATAGTCTGTTGTGGATTTTTTTACAGAGCATTGAAGGACAGGGGGCACATGCACCATATGTGAATGATAAATTTAATCCTTACAGTTTATAGTACAAAAAGTTATTCTAGTGCAGGATATAGTCTCCTATATCCTTGCAGATCTGTAGGTCAAACCTAGAGGAAAACTATATTTAGGACTTACTTTGTTGTATGTTAAAGGACTCCTGTCAGCTTTGGTGAGGGCTGAACTGGTCTGGTAGCTTACTGATAGTCTAACTGTGGCAGGCCTGACCTTTACTCGTGCATGTAGCATCATAGCCAGAGATTTATGTATGACGACTTAGGAAAGCAAATTGAGCACGATTGGCTTCATTTCTGTTTTGTACAGTGAAGATGTGGGTACTTTAGATTTTACAAGGAACTGGCATGGGCTTCCTGAGTGATGGAACGTACAAAAGTATATTGCAATTTGGAAAACATAAGAACAAATGTAAAACTTGTTAGGACTTAGGCTGGCTATGTCGATACTGTGCAAACACCTTGTCTGGAATTTCAGAATCGAAACTTATTCACTGTAAAGAATTTTAGTACTAGTGTGCTCATAATACCATCAGAATTGATTGGAGTAGGTGAACTCTGCTTCATCCTACCTTCAAAGCTGGGAGGGCCTAGAAACTGACATTGTGAAATAAATCATTGGTCTGGGGTTTAAGCCAGGTACTGCAGTACCGTCGAATTGTATGGGAACAGCAACAGACTGCTTCTTCCTTTGTTTTCATTTTAAAAGCCCCAAGAATTGACCATTTCAATGTTGTACACAAAGGCACCCATGACAACCCACAGCTATGAAAGATTTATGAAACCAAGTTCTCTATTCAAAAGACATCATATTACTTACCTGATTGAAACTTCTGGTCAGAGTCCCGTTAGTAATTTTTATGCTTCCACCTGGAAGGAACAGGCAAAAATATTCCCATCTGTATTCATTACAAAATAAGGGGAAACAGTTTCAGTTCCCTGAAAATGGAGATTGAAATTGTCAGTGGAAGGTAATGAAGCCCTATGAAATTACGCAGTGCAACATGGTACCTTTTAATCATCTTTCAGAATTGGTGGAATGTCTCCACCTAGCCATGCAACTCCACATTAAACTTGGACCAAAAGGATTTACTGTTTAAATGCCCAAGCAGTAGTTGATGATAATATGCTTGTGGTTTCCCTTATCCCAATTCAAAGCTACTCTTCTAGAAGGTCAGGTAGTCATCTGGTCTGAAATAAATACTTCTGGGAAAGGGAATAGGGTTATCAAAGCCCCATCAGCCATAAATAAACTGAAGTCCTCGAGTCTTGTTTAACAAAAACTCCTGTGAGAGTTAGTAGATGATGCTTGTCTGTATGTGAGGTGATGGAAACACTCATTGCCTTTCTGGCGCTCTGGTTACAAGTGCGGTCTAAACAAGGACTGCAGAATTAGGCCGTCTTATTTTCCATGAAGTGCCAAATGTATATATTTATTTAGGGTTGAGGTGTGCTGAGTCCTGTGAGACTAGAGTTGAATCCCTGTATCTCAGACCTGCTTGAAACTGGTTTAGTGTTCTGTTCCATTTTGTTCACTTAAGAGTTTATGAATTGCTGAAAATCATTGCTGAACTTAGCCTGCAGCCCGATCCTGATCCATATCCTTTTTAAGTAGAATTCCTAACGGGGTATGTTCTAATATAATGGGCTGTAACCAATTAATCACACAGCTATTAATGGAAGTACAAGGCAGTACATTGCAAGCTTGTTAGTTTCACTTAGCCGTGCGAATTTGTGTTTGGTGAAAATGCAAAGACATCAGTCAAGCAGACAGACACAGCCTCAGTCATCTTCTATGCTATCGCTCTTACCATTGTTCAGTGACACGGAGCATTCAGCATGGCATCTGGCAGTGAGAAACCCCTCCAAACAAACTGAGTAGCTTGGTGAATTCTGTACTTTAGCTGAGGGAATGGCAAGAAAATGTACCATGAATGCAAACACTCAATTACTGTATGAATGTTACGCCTTTTATAAATAGTTTCCTGCCAGAAGTGAATGATAGGAACCACGTTAGCTCGGGGAGCTTGCATGCAGTTAATAATCTGAATGCTAAGAATTTTTTTCCTCCTGACAGCACAGAATTGGTTTATAAAATTTTTAAAAATGTGAAATAGGTGGTGTTTGACATGAGTGATTAAGGGAAGCTATTTAGAATTGCAAAATGAATTAAAGCTTTAAAGTGCCTTTACACAATCATAGGCAGACGCAAAAGTATTGGAATTGGAATAATGAGTGAGGTAATTGCTTCTTTGAAAGGAGAAACGTTTGAAACCAGAAATAATCTTCCAATTTTACTTCTCTGAGTTAAATTGCATTTAATTCCAGATACTTAACAGCGACGTTGATACACATCAGGAGTCTCACAAGTAGGGCTGGGGGTTTTTTTTGTATGTTAGAAGTTTCTGAAATGTCGAAATCCCCTTCTTGGAGATTTTAGGGAGTTATATTTTATGCGTATTTGAAAAAGGCTGGTGCCACTGAGGCTTAATTTCACATTTCCCACATCAACCTTTACATGCCATTCAGTGGAAATAGCATTGCTGTTTCACATTGAGAATATTAAGCATCTAGGATTGTTTTTAGGTTTCTAATCCTGTACACCTGCAGAGAAATATTCATTATTTTCTGTGTAATGCCTCCATATTGCTGATCATAAACTTCCTTCACAAAGGTGAGTGTCATTGTCTCTTTTTACCTGGGAGAAACTGCAGCACGGAAGTGGGGGATGATTCATCCATGTTGTCTTAGTGATGTGGTGGTTGAGCCTACTGTTTCCTCATGGCTTGTGCCTCAGTCATATCCTCCTGTCAAGGTTGGCTGAGAGATGACCTCTCAAGGGCTGTGTTCACATTTTGTATTAATAGCAAGAGGGAAAAAATACTTCAAATTGAATTCATTCTCAGTCATTGTCCTGAAAGGAGGCCCTGACATTGTTTTATTATTTTCCCAAACTTCCATTTTGCTCTGTTGCTTCAGTTCTTGGACAGCTTGTTAAAAAAAGCAAAAATAAGGAAAAAAGAAATGGTTCAGCACGGGTTGTGAGAAGGTCTGGTAGTCACTCGGGGGAGCACAGAAGTAGGTGGGGTCTGACCTGGTTCAGAACAGACAATTTTCTTGTGGTGGTAGAATAACTGCTAGTGGCAACTGAATAGGCATTTTTTTCCCGTCATTTCAAAGCTTTCTAGCTTTTTTAATCTGTAGATTTTAATATTAAGACACTTCCAGAGACAAGAGTATTTATCTCAAAAGCAGTATACAGTGACTCTAGTGCATCAGGTGAAGATCTACAAGTTACCATGGCTACCCTAAGGCTTTTCCAGGTTGCGCTTGCCTGAGCTCACACAGCTGGTGGCACTTGAGTTTGCGGCTGTGAGTGACAGGAAGCAAAAGGCGGGCTGGGTTCTGCCTCCACCAGACCTGCTCTGTTGCTGTACCACCAGAGTCTGAAGTTTCTCGGCACCATTTGTGCCACAGGAGATGGCTTGGAAGTGGAGATTCTTCCTCCTTGCAGCTTCCCAGACAGGCTCAAACCCTGCTGTTATTGGTGAGCAGGAAGGTAACAGGTGGTGGGGCTGAGATGGTGAGAAATGAATAATTAGAAAACAAAAATCCAAACTCGACCTGTCAGGTGTCCTGTGGAAACCCTGTGGTTCCAGTTGCAATGCCAGGCAGGGTCATTAGTTAGCATGTGTTTGCTAATATGCTGAGAGGCTTGAAGAAATCTGTGGTAACAAGGGAGGAACATAAAGCTTTTTGATAATTGTGTTAATCCCATAAAAAAGTCTGTAGATCACACACTATTTTTTTTTTTAAGTTTAAGACATGTTTAAGGATAAATAGTGTTCAGCTAAATTTGGCCTGGAATGACTGACAGAATAAATAAGGAAACTGGTTAAGACTAGAAATGAGGGGAGTCTGGTTGAATGTGAGTTAATGGATAGGGTGCGATGGGCTAGACTGGTAGTTTAATGTCTTTAAAGCATTGCAAAACTTGACTGGAGAGGTATTTAAGTTTTGGTGCCAGATAAATACTGAGCGAGTGTGTAAGTAGTTTCATTTAATTCTCCTGGAGACTTTGATCACTGTGTGAGACTTGTATACACGGTGGCTCTTCTTCAGCTGGACATTTCCAGACACTTTCTGTCCCAAGAACCGCTCTAGGCTACTGCTTCTCTGGCCATAGAGGACCAGAGCCAGTGGCATTTGTTTCTGTGCTCCACTGAACTGCTGTCAGCTTATGCAAAACCCTACGTATTTTGAATCTAACCTTTATTTGCTCTAGTTTTAAAAAATGGTGATGTGTGTTCTTTGCTATTGCAAGGTATAGCATATTTATGAGTCTGAGTCCAGGAAACTTTTAAATGTGCCTACATGAGTAGGATGGTTTGTACATTCAGATTATATATATTTGTAAGGTCTTTGCTGAGCGGAATCAAATGCTAGCCGCTTTGCAGCGGTAACTGTTTGGAAAAAAGCGGACAACTGTGTTAGCTTAGCCCACTCTGGCACTGCTGCCAAATGTCAGTTCTGTCTCAGTGGTGATTACTGTAGTTGTTTGTCATCCTGTCAATTCTGCAGCAAAAATCAGTGTAACAAATACGCTAAATATAATATTTAAAACCACACAGCAGGATCATGAACAATGGTGACAAGGGTGTCAGTCCTTAAATGTGTATCTGCAGAGAGTGGGTGCTGTCTTTTGTCAAGTTGCTGTGCTCGGAGGAAGGGAGACTTGGACTGTGGCGCTGGGAAGGGACACAGTTTGATTGTCTGCATTAGTGTTTTGGTTCAGAATGGGAGTGTGATTTTGATGTGACCCTCCCAGCTGTCCTTGCTTAGTGTGCTTTGGTCTTAGAGTATGTGGTCATAGTGGTCTTACGAGTATGAGGTCTGGATTCCTTTAATGTGAAATGAAAGCAGGAGATGTTTCCTAGGAGCACACCTGAAACTTGCTATCATGTAGATGTTGGATTTTCAGCACTAGCTCTGTAATCGTCTCCCTCTGTGCCATGCTAACGTACACAGAGGTGGTGAGCGGCACCAAAGAGCAGTGAAAACTCTCTTCAGAAAGTCTCACAGCTCTCTGAGCTTGGGTGAAGGTTTTTACCCAAGTTTTTAAATCATTCTTGAAATGATACTGCTTTAAGCAAGATCACAACTTTGGCTTGTTTCACAAGCACTGGCATTCAACACAGGCAAACAGCCTCCCTTCTCCACACAGACAATTACCATAACTAACGCACTCTGAAAACCACTTAAAATGCCAGTATCTTCATACTGTGCTCCAGTGTCAATGGAAGATTGTTAGAGGTATGCTGACATGCTCTGCCCCTTAGGAAGGCTCTTCCTCCTTAGGGGTGAGGCTTATGGGTGTTGCTCAGTGCCTGAACAAGAGGAGGTTGGTAATAAACAACTTGTCGCTCAGACACTTCACTGCAGGGCCATTCACATATACGCCTTTCTACATATAGAATTTATCTGCTAATGAAAGCAATTCTTACCTGGATGGTGAACTTTGGATCACATTAAAACCATTGACTGCCACATAAATTAATCCAGAGTTTTTCAGTGGCTGTTTCAGTAGCCTGTTTCAATACAGGGTTTATACGCTAATACTGTCGTTACGACAAGTAACCCATGAAAGATGTCTGTAATCGTGCAGCTCCAATGCAGACATATACCTGTCATGCATGTGTGATGTTCATGGTCCAAATGGCCCCTTTCTCCATCCCTGGTTGAAAGTGATAATGCTCTCAACTTGGGGTGAATTGTTGATGAAGTGATGCTGTCCCTCTGATTTTGTAACCAAAGATGCAAAATTAAACTGGGGTAAAATTTCTCACTGAATACAGGTTCACAGCACATAAAGCAGTATTTCTTGTGAGTACATTTTAAAGGAATAATTATCTGTTAAAAAGGAAGAGGGATATGATTATGTGTATCTTAACTTAAAACTAAGGAGGCTCGGGCTGATGAAACCTGTAAGGGGAGAGCACTGGCAGAGCCGTGGCACTGCCTGTGCGCACTAAGCAGCAGGTGACAGCCCACCTTGTGCCGAGAGCAGGGTAAGTCCTTGTCACCATAATCCCATCCTGAGCAGGAGATGGCTGGGGCCCAGTCCCAGGAATAGGTGAGAAATGGGGGAACAAGTATTATTACATTTTATTACATTTTGTGGCTTTTCAGTGCTTGTACAGGCATGAATGTACAAGCAATGAATGCGTGAACAGCAGCAATGCTCATGTTAGGGGTGAGTTTCACTTCCACAGAAATAATTCATGGCAATCCCCAGCTGTTACAATGATAAATGACTGTAAATGAAATAGTTTCACGGTGAAGAATCTGTCAGTAAACTAGGAAAAGGGTGAGACGAGGAGGCTGCAGCTGGCTAGAGCTGAAGCCGTGCACAGCTCTGAAGCTTAGGACAAGCAAACTGAATGTCCCTTTAGACTTACTTTATTTCTTTTAAATAAAAAAAGGTAAGAAAAGTCTACTCTTACACCCGCTTCCTTACATGATTCTGGCTCCCAGATCACCTTAGGAAAATGCATCAACGTCAGCCTGAGGTTAATCACTGTCCCCAGTTGCCGTGGAGACCAGTCCCCTTTGCGGTGGTCAGTGCTGCGGCAGGGTGAGGGGCAGCCAAGATGGCGCCAGGCAGCCTGCAGCAGGGCTGCGAAAGAGTGCAGATAAGAGCAATTCTTTTCCTTTACATATACACACACCCCTTCGTGTGGGTATCAAATGTGCTTTAAGATTTGTTTCACGGCAGTATGTGCTTTGCCTGATGTCAGGATCCGCCTTTTGTTCCAGTGATACAGAAATGATCCATAAGGCTTATTTCTTGGCCTTGCAAATCTGTACGAGGACCAGTGACAGCTGCCATGCTTTTCTTTGGGAAATCCCGAATCTTTGCAGTCAGGATTAAGCAAAAGCTCTGCTTTGATTTAGTTTCTGACTGTTGTGGTGGGCTATGGTGTCTGGTGTGAGGGGAACACGGTGCCCGCACAGGCTTTAGAGGGAGCTGCTGCAGACAGCTAGGCCCAGGCCGAGTCGGGAGATCCCGGGGAGGCTGTCCCACAGCTGGTGACTCACCTCTGCCTAGTCCACACAACGGGGAAAATCAGATTATGGATATTCTTTGTCACAGTCCCTTCAGCGACCTTTTGGCAAGACAAAGGTGGCCCTTGGCTGCTCCCCCAGGGTGCGGCGACCCTCCACAGGGAAGCCCAGCCCCGCCCCGTGGGGACTGCCGGGCTCCCAGGGGATGCGTGTGGCACGGGGTGGTGGAGTTCAGAAGTGAAAAGTCATAAAACTAGATACTGCGACTGATGCAGATAATCTAATAAAAGCATTAGCGAGACTCTCCTCTGGAGACACGGCTGCTTAGTTTGGGGCATGCACGGCTGACTGACGCTGGAGTGTGAATGCAGGTGTTTCCTCGCTGCTGGGAGTGGAGGGAAGCTGCGGCTTGGCACCTTGTTACAGCTCTGCGCTGGCAGACCCAGGAGCTGAAAAAAACAAGCTGGCAGCGTTAAGAGTCACACAGTGTGACTGGAAGGTCTGCAGGTTGGAGCCTGGCTGCACTGAGTAAGTACAGAGGCTCTGAGGTGTTTCACCATGAGCCACCTAAACCTGTAGTTGAAGATACGTCTGTTGGTTCTCAAGACCTCTCCTTATCAAAGATCAGTGCTTTCCAGAAGCTGGTTCACGTAGGCTAAAATGTAGGGTAACATTGGAGAAACCAGGCCATTGATTGCGGGGGGGAAAAGGCAGGGTAAAAAAAATGTTAATTATAATGTTCTCTGTTTATCCTCCTGCACCAAAAATCTGTGTTTGCCCATGGAATTTACAGCCTAGTCAGAACCTGTTGCCTAGAGATAGGTTTGACAGACATCCTGCTTTAAAATTACATACATTGTACAACAGAGAAAAGTGCGGAATTTTTCTCTGCCCATATTTAAGGTGAGGAATGCTTTAGTTTGGTTTGAGCCATTGTTCCACTGAAATAACTACATGAAAATAATACTAGGTTAAAAAGAATTAAACTACACCAAATCATGAATTGCCCTCCTAACCACAGCCTGGCCCCAAGCATACAGAAGCAAGTACTAAATGATGTGCTTTCCTACCACTCTCACTTTAAACTTGGGGGGGAGGGAGGGAGCATCAGAAAGGCTCCGAGCTAACCAAATTAAATGCAATCTCAAAAGATCATCAGCAAGAGAACATCTTCCACTGTCTTTTCAGGATAGAAAACTTACAAATAATGGTATTAAAATTACTGAAGCATGCACCTAGAAGTACTTTTAAGGAAAAACTTGGAGCTGACCTTCAAGTTTATATCCCAGAAAACAAAAGCGGGGGTCCCCTTACAGGTCTTCCACTTTCAGGTACCACTGAGATTCCTTTCTCATAAGGTTTTACCCATCCATAGTCCTGATTCTGTGTTTCCTGGAAACCAGTTGAAGTTACCTGGGAGATACTGTTGTGCTGCTCTAAGCCACAAAGCTGTGTCTTCCTGGTTCCTTCTTGTTTAGTGGGATTCCTGAATAATGGTTGCACTCTGGCATGCAGATTCTGCTGCTGTCACCTGTCCTGTGGAACCTTTTTTCTAGTTACTGAGACATACCATGTAGATTACCCTCCCACGTATGGCTTTCTAAAAGAAATGACGAAGTATTCTTTTATGCCCTTCCTAACTAGGCATCTGCTGCACCCCATCTACCTGGTAGGTAGAAAAGTGCTGTGGAATGTCTCTCTCCCCTGTTCTCGCCCATGAACATGGCCTTTGCTGGTCACTTCAGAAATAGGTTTCCTTTGTGCTTGATGCACTCGGCCCCAGGGGGATCCCAGCTCCAGGATACGTACTGTACTGCAGTGCCAGATGCTGCCTACAGTCCAGGTATGGAACTCTCTACCAAATAATTTTGGAAACGCTAAGACTTCAATGCTGTAAATCTATTATCCAGTTATTTCTACATATTAAATAAATACCAGCACAGTCGCCTCTGAGGATTTCCATTATGCAGAAACAAGGAAATACATTCTTAGATGAATTTGTGGTTTTACAGTAAGACTGATTTACTCATTTCCATTCCATCCAGCATGACTTATAGTGGGATTACACCACAGTAAAATCTTGGGAAGAATACGGAGAACTAAAAACTCTCATACTGTGCTGTTACAATGTTGACTCTAACTAGAGTGATTGCTTTCCTGCTGCTGATGAGTAAATCAGGCACTTACTTAAAACTAAGACAAAGCAGAAGTATCCCGGTTCAATTCTGTTAGCTTGTTTACCCTTATTTTTTTGTGTTACATTTTGTACAGCACATGAACATACAACTACTTTTCTTTAGAAGAATAACTTGTTAAAAGCCTAACGATTAATATAGCAGTAAATTAAGCGTGGCTTTTAAACCAATACATTTTGGTGCCCTATTTTGTGTACAAATCTTTGCTGGTTTACTGAGATCAAAACCCTGAGTTATTTATAAGAAAATACAATGTTGTTTCATAGCTTTGTAGAATGCATTGATTTTTACTAAACAAACAACTTAATTCTTACTCAAATTACTGCTCAGTTGTTACTGTCCTGCTGCCTTCAGTTCACACCCTTGTTCCTACTAAATATAAAACACTGTTACATGTTCCTATGAAAATATGAAATTGTTTTCTCCTCCACTCTGTTTCTAATATGTTCTTTCATTTGCTGACACTTTTGGGAGATGTTCAGAGCATAGAGGATCTCTGTATTCCAGAAATAGTTAAAGACATAACTTTATGTCTAGTCAAGTGAGCTTAATCTCAATCTGAAAGCAGCAAACAGGTAACCCTCACGGAGACAAAGCAGCAGCACTTGAAGGCACAACTGCAGCACGCTGTAGCAAAGATGTGGTTTAAACTTGCATTATGGGTGCTTGGCAACTCTGGCATATACTCTAACGCCCTCACAGTATTTATAGCTTGTAATGATACTCATACCAGTGTGTCTTGTTTTATTTTTTTTTAGGCTACTCAGACTTTAACTCCCAAGGCACAACAACATGTGCTCTTACTATCTTTGACACCAAATCATCGTGGCAGGTATCTGCAACTTCAATTGAAATCCTATGCACTAGGAGTAATTCGCTTCCTACAAAACATTTAAGCTATATTAGGTATCATATATGGCCTCTGAAGGCTGTCAGGATAAAATACTAATATTGCTAGAAACTTCCAGAAGATGCACAATTAATATGTCATTAATACAGCTTTGTGCTGGGCCCCTGTAGACTATTTATGCAGTGTGTATTTTCAAGGAAAACAGTTACTGGCAGGAATACCCACATGTGAGGGTAGGTATGTCACCACTCTCTAGTTGAAGCTTATGCATTAGGCTGTTGAGGTCATCTGGAACCACTGCCTTGCTGCAAGTGCATGCTTTGAAACAAATGCTTGACAACACAGCCTGAGATCAGACAAAATGAACTACAATTCAAAAGAAGTGCTTGCTCGATGCAAGAGTAAATCATTGTCAACTCTTTTGAGTGTGGTGGCCTTAGTAGTGGGAAGTGTTGAGAGATGTATTCCATCTCTCACTGTTTAGAAGCTTTGTTTAACTTGTACATCAGCAGACACAAATGCTGCTGTATGTAAGGCTTTCAGTGTACAAAGGTGCAACTGAAACACGTAGTTGGATACCTTGCTTCTCGGACAGCGACAAAGCTGAGTGATAGGCCTTGTTCAGCACCAGGAATCCATTTCAAAACAGATCATCAGGTATTCTTTGAGACAGTCTGTGTTTACCTGGTGCCATGGTTCCTATTTAAATCAATAAATGCAAGAAATCTCTGACTGCTTCTGTAGTTTGTCTCCTGTCTGAGCTCACTGGGTGAGTAATTTCATAATGTGTTTCCTTTTGTCTATCATTTATGACAAGTGATAAGGAAAAAAAAATCCCAAAATATTCTGCAGCTACCCTCTGCTTAGACTTTCTGTGAGAGTGCAGGGGGAGGGAAGCTGGTGTTCTGAACTGCAGGTGTTCAATAACATAACTTATCAATCAGCAGGCTGTCTGTTCTTTGTCTCCTTGGCTATCTTGTCCCTTAGGCTCTGCTCTTAGACACGACAGCAAATTTGTTTCAAATTGGTTTGGGCCTTAACAGTTAACAACTCGAGGGAAAACACGATTTCAGAAGATGGTGTTTCCTTTAGCTGCTTTTGATACAAATATTCTGTGTTTTAGCATTTGACAGGCCCTTCTCAGGCATACCTGACAAATTTCAAAGTGCGTTTACTTTAAGTAGTCTAAGCAGCCCTAGCCAAGAAAACATTGTGCTTTGTCTAACCTTCCTTACACCCTGCAAGAACCAGCAAATGATGTTCCTTGTAATGTGCTCTTGAAACTCCCTTGTTAGCTTTTGAGCCTGTTTGCCTTTATGGGTAGAATGTAAGGAAGTTCTAATGCAGCTCTAACATTCCAGCTTCCGTGCTAATGAAGTAGAATGATGATAAAACATTTTTTGGTTTTTTGGGGGGAAGGGAGTCTAATTTCCCTGACTGAAGAGGCACATCTGAAGATTTACATTGCTTCTGAAAGCTCAGGTTCAAAAAAAAAAGTGACATTCTCAATAGGAGCCCTGGTTTCTGAACACATTTTGTGTTCATTAAGTTGGCATCCTGTTCTTGTTCTATCTCTATGATGAAACTAAAACAAAGACTGAGTTGAATCTTTCTTTCCATGATTTTAATGTCTGCTGGTAGGTTTCCCTTAGCTCAGAAACAGATTTTTGCCTGCTACAATAATTTTGTTCTGGTTCACACTGCAGGAATCTATGACTAAGTAGGTACCCAGGAAACCCTCCCAAGCATCTTGTATACTGTGCTTCAAATTCATCTACATATCATATCTATGTTCAAAATGGAATGTATAACACTTTTTCTTTTTTGAAAAGCACTGATACTCTCTCCTGCAAGATGAGTTGCCTTTTTTGTTCCTTCTAAAAACAGAGCAGCAGTAGATGGACACTTCATATTTCAACTCAGTCATGCATACTTGCTGCTTTTATTCTCCCTTTCATTAACTCTCTCAAGACTTGGCACAACAAGAGCATTATATAAGACTAAGTAATTCTTACATAAATCTGAGTGAATGCCTTTCATGAAGTACTGGGTGCTTATCATGGCTATAAGTAAAAATGAATCACTTCCTTTTTAAATGGGAGCTTTAAACCTTGTATTTTATGTAGTTAATTGCCACAAGCCAAGATAACCTTTTGAGCTTTGCGAATTTTCACAGCTGCAGACTGGAGGAAAAAAACCCCACACTGATAAATAGAAACTTAAGAATTTCCAAAAGAAATTATTCCCCTCTCCAACTGCCTCTTTTAGCACAAAGCCCAGCTCATTTGTGCCAGAATCTTAAGTGTTCCTAGCATGCAGCAGTAGAGTCAAGAACCTGAGTATCATCTAAAGGATAGAATGAGAAAGAATAAAAAAAGGACAGTATAAATTTGATACTTCAGGAGCAGCATGGAGAACAGTCAACACCTCAAGCAGCACAGGTAATTAAGCTTTAGCTAGGGGCTAACAGATTGAGAAAGTTCAAGGCTCAGCAGCTTAGTAACAATCATGGAAGAATCTCAATGTGTTCCTAAATAAACGGAAATACAGGGATGTACCTTGTCCATGCTTTTCAGCTAAGGGAATAAATATCTGTATTACAAGGCAAGATTAATATGCAGAATAGGAATCAGCAAATCAGGAGCCCAGGAGGAAAATAACATTTCCAGTCTCCTTGATGAAAGTGAGTGAGAACCAGTACTGGGAAAGGTCAGAGGCTGCAGAAACAGTATTGGCACTGCAGTCATAATAACCCAGTTATGCTGGAGGAGACATGCTTTGGTCTGTCACCCTCCACCATGGGATAGTTATCTCCTGGTACAAGCATCAGTTCCTTGCTTCAGTGAAAGACAGGCAAGAGCAGAAGTGGCAGACCTGGGCACTGGAAGAGGAAGTTTGTGTAGGGAAATAGTGGGCTGGCAGTAGGAAGACAGGGAAAGAAAAGGGAGGTTGAAGGTCAGAAACCCACTGACCATCACATTAAGGAGAAGGAAATACTGAGAGAAACAGAGAGAAATATTTGGTAAACACTGAGCGAAGCAAACAATGTCTCCATGGAGTTGTAAAGAGGACCTAAGGCTGGGTAGAAAGACAAGGTTAAAATATTCTGCTAAAACAGCACGATAAATCGTCAACACAGAAACTGAAACCCCTTGCTGGCAAACGTAGAAATGAGAAGTATGGGATATAGTCAGTATATTAAAAGGCCAGTGGATGGCAGCATATTTTTACTACCAAAATACTGGGTTGTCATGCCACATGGATTGGTTATAGCTCATCTGCTAATACATCATGTGTCCCAAGAACAAATCTATGTTTGACTCTGGTAAGTTAGCACAAACTGCAAAGATTTGTGCTTTTTGTGAGGAGTTCTTATTTCTCTAAGACAGTGGTGACCACAATGGTAGCTGTCCCACACTGAGTTATCCGGCAGATGAGCAGCATGTTTTACAAGGATAGGAGTGAAAGGCATAGAATAAGAGAGAGAAAGAGAGAGAGAGAGAGAAAGAACAGTGAGGATCACATCATGTGACCTAGCTGTATGTACCTTCCAAGAGTTTGTATTTCAGGAATCACCTTGGTGTGTTACTTCTGATAATTTAGCATGGTCTCAGTCCCAAATTTATTGTTCTGCTATGAAGCTGATGATTTTTTCTCAGAAGCTGGGAATAAAATCTGTAAGCGGAAAGAAGTTTGAGATACAAAGTTATATATGAAGAGAAAAATTGAGAGAATATGAGAGAAAAATTGAGTATCAATTCAGGCCGGAGCATAACACCCATCCAACCAAAAACTGGTGTGCACAAAGTAGTTAAAGGGAAGACTTTGCTAATTAGGCTTCAGGAAAAAACCCACATTATTCTTGCTTACCATATTTATTCGCTCTAAGTGGAAAACCCTGACAAGTCATAATGGATTTGACTCATTACCATACATACTGTCTATATTCTCTGTTCACATAAATTTCAACTGAGAAAGAAAAATATACATTTTAAAAGAACAGTTTCTGAATTCATTTGATAAAGAGACTTCCAGTAAACTTGTGAAAGTTAGAAGAAAAGGTTTTTCAAGACTTACATCTCATGTTTTCTGAAGCAAAACACTTAACGTAAAGCACACCTGACATCTGACTTCCATACACCTCAGAGGTTTTCTATGTAGTCTTCACTGAAGTGTACTTACTAAATGTTTTGCAGTACCAGAGCATGAGTTCCTCCATTAGCTGCAACACCTGTGAACTAGATACTCCCTATGAACAATGCTTCTGTAAAAAGGACAGTTCAAATACAAAAAAAAGAGGGCATTAGCAGTCAAGTTTCTTTGGGAGAGAGTACATTGCATTTGGTTCTGACTTTCTTAAAGCAGCAGCAGACAAAAACCATGGTAATCATTTAAATTACTTGAAGCTCTTCAGTTTTAAGAGCATTTGTAAAAACAGGTCCAATTATAACAAACTGGTATTTGCATAATTAACTTTGAAACAAAGCATTTCGTTAGTGATAAATGCATTAAGAGCTGAAATATATTAAGACAAGCTATTCTGTTTGTCAGCTTGTCAGATGTGTGCTGAAGCTTCCCCTTCTAATTACAAGATGTTTAGTGCAGCACAACATGTATTTTAAAATCAATATAGAAGCTGGAATGTTTTTTCAATAGTAGCACACTACATCTGAAAAGATTACCATAACAAAACATGAAAAGGAAAAAGAGGACTGAAAGCAATGATTTATAGACGTTCTAATTTTTCACTTAGAAATTCTTCCACACTATCTGTATTCCACTTGAGGATGCTCAGTTCTTCTGCAATGTTCCCACTGTCATCCAGCAGCTTTAGTACAGGGTCAGAACCACGCACATACTGCAGAAAAAAAAAAAAGTCAGTTACTTTGGGCTGAGAAATGCATTCTCCATATTAACACTCCTTCCCCCTACAATCGATTTAAATCAGTTAAAAAGATATCAAAGCAAGAATAGTAAAAAGTCCAGAGTGACACCGTGAAGTATGAATATGTAAGAACAGAGCACTACATTAAATCAGGGTATTCTGGGCAAACTTTGGCAACATAATTTATGCGAAGAAACCAGCCTAAGCTTTGGCTTTTTAAAGCATAGAATTCTTATAGAACAGACAAGCTTGGTTGTTCTGACAATGCTCCATGCTATAAATATTCCAGTGCCACACAGTTTATTCTGATTTCATGAATTTCATTACTAGAGTGTTTAACAACAATGTATTCTATTTTTCATGAAGAAAACAGATCTATAAAAATCAAATTAAGCTTATGACATCACTCTTTCAGCTTGTTCTCTCCTATGCTGCTACATCCTATCCTCAAATATTTTTTCACCTACTGTCCAGATTCAAAGGAGGAGGAGATGTTCAAAGCTAGAGTTTGTGCGCACATGTGTATGCAAAGGAAGAACCAGTGAGAGAGACATTGTACTGAAGCTTTAAAGACACAGAGATGCTGCGGGTCACACTCCACCAGCAGTAGTTGGCCAGTGTCTGCAGCTCTGGATTAGATGCTTTCTTGCCTAGTCCTAAGGAGTGAGGGTGGAAGGAACAGAAGGAAGCGTAAGGGACAAAAAGGCCTCATTTCACAGGAAATTTAAGAGCAGTAAATGTTTATCTTGAGATCCAGAACAGAGCTACTTGCCTTGCCTTAAGTAAAACAGGTAGCAAACAGCTTCAGCTCAGACTCCTGACTTGCATTTAAGGTGAACTGGGAAAGTGGAAGAACAAGTCAAATGAAGAGGGCAGGGTGGGTGGGTGGGTGTGAAACATCTCCTTGTTGTTCTCAGCCCCTACACGAGCTAATGCATATGCAGGGAGTAGTGCTGTAAGCCTAGCTTTGAAAGATGGTATTCTACTTAAACTGTTTTAAGTTACTGAAGTTGGATTTCTGAATCAAGCAGCTGAATTATTTTTCTCATATAATCAATAGCCTTTTTACCATTTTAGAAATTTCCGGTCACTCAAACAGCTCAAAGCTCCACTATAAATTTCTAATGTAATCACTCATACTGCTACATTCTGCTATTGTATCTGTGTCTACGAGGCTTTGCTGGTAGCATAACACTTTAATGCTTCTGAAGACTCACTAAATCACAAAATATGTAAAGCAAATAAAAGCTTTTAACAGTATTAGAAGGCTCTAACCATTTCAGTTTATGGAAAGATTTCCCCAAGAGTATTTTACTTTACTGTACTAAGCTAACCTAGTTGGTTTTACTTCATGAAGCTAGTGGCACCTCTAATCTGTTTTCCAAAAGTCTTGTAAAATAGATACCAGATCTATTTGCACTAAATTTTTTTGGGTAGTGCTCTGTACCAATTGTGGTCTAGACTGCTTTGATGTTCAATACAGCTACAAAGTTTAAAATAAAAATGCAACAGTCAGACATGCAGAAGGAGAGAAAGCTTTTGAAAGAAACTGGAGGACACAGAGACATGAATATATGAGACAGACAGAGGAAATCTGTTTTAGATGGAATCTGCTACTGAAAAGACAAATCACTTATTGCAGCCATGCACAGCTATGAAGTGGTTCCAGATGGTGCCGTTTGGTGAATAGAGATGGGAGCACAAGATGTGAGAATCAAAATGTGTATCTGTGAAGTACGCTGGAAGTTCACACAGGACTTTAAGAGGAAGGTAAAGTCTTACGCTAGATCTTGAAAACAAAGAATTGTTTGAGCTTAAAGCAGCGCAGCTTATGCAGGTTTTTATATATGCAAGTCAAAACCCCCACCATTCAGTATATACATTTCTATAAAGCTAGATCTTTGAAGACTATAAAGAAAACCAGAATCACAGAACACAGCAAGGAAACCCTGAGAGGGAGGAGAAAAGTCTAAGAATCACTGAATGTTTGGAAATGGCAGTTCCATCAGAAAATGAGGGGAGAACAGAACAGGAGAAAAGGAAACCATGGCAGACTAAGCTTGAGTAAATCCAAGATATCCACAGAGTAAGGACAGAATGCAAGCATTCCTCACATTCTTCTGCCATCTGCTATTACTTATGGGTTCCAGAATATTTTTTATTGGATTAAAACCAAACAACAACAACAACAACAACAAAAAAAAAAACCCCCAACCAAACCCCAACAACAATTGATACCAAACAGTTACTGAGCAATAACCCAAATAACAGTAGCAGCAGGAACTTGTAAAGATTTATACTGGCAATGTGAAAGAATTACTTGATCAGCAAATAAGGAACAATTCACAGAAGGACTGTCTCCACTAAGCGTAATTTTTCCTAGCAGCCCAAATAAAAAAAAGTTAGGTTACTACTCACCTTGATTTGCAGTCCCCTGAAGAGTTTTGGCTTATCACTCCTGACAAAAGCTATAGTTTGGAAAAAAAAATAATCAAACTCTTCTCCACTTGCATAAAGTAGATTTTACATTCAAGCTAGTATTCCCCAAAATATTTCTTTTTGAATTATGCTTTAGAAGGTATTTTAATGTTAAAATTCTTAACATCTCACAAAATTAATAATACTAAATCTATTACGCCTAAGGAACACTCTGGTTTTGCTAGTATTCCAAACAAGCTTCACACCTGCTTGGATTTTCCTTAAACACTAGCGCAACTGTCCAGATCAGTTTATCTGCATGTACAACTGACAGTCTTCCGTAGACCGGCCCACGTGCTGCTGCGATATGCAAATGTGAGGAAAAGTGCTAGAGCAATCAAAATCTGTCTGAAGATAATCTTTGTGAGCGAGGCTAAATACAACACACATCCCATCAGCACACTCCACACAAGCTGCTGCAGTGCGAGTGAAAGGGCACAGAAGAAACTGCACAGAGGTGTTATTCTTGCAAACAAGACAGACAATCTTGTCTTGCAGAGATATCTGAGATTACAAGTTGAAAACCAGCAAAAAAACAAGAACAGAAAACAAGAAGAGAAGCTGGTATCTCCTCTTCCCTTGACACTCCTAAAGGCAATCAGCTTTAGGATGGACTCTGTGGCCTGTCATGTACCTACATGGAGAGAAGTTCAGGCCTGAGGTGGGCTGCTGCTGAAAAATTCTTCACTTGAAGCGCTAGTCAGCAAACTGCGAGCATTAACAGCAGCATATCCCTCTATCCCTAGAGCGCAACCCAGGCCTTGTGTTAACATTAACAGGAAAAGATGATATGAATTATTTCAGGACAAAGTGTGAGCATAATCCCCTACTTCCAAACGCTTAGCCTAATGAATCTCTGAGTTCTAGAAGTATTTAACATTTATTCAGAAAACAGCATAGTCTTCATTCCTCCTTCTTACATCCAGGTTACGCGAAAGGCTGAATTTAGTATATGTATTGCCATTACGTGCATTCAGGACACTCCTGTAGTATGTCAGTAGCATCTCCCCAAGGATGAACCCTGTCAGTACAGACTGACTCTTACAAAGGTACTAGCTGCATGTTAACGCTGCTTTTTTAAGGTTAGACCACACTGAATCTCACAAATTGCAGTGCATCCAGCTGGTGCATGGAGATGAGCACAACCTCAGGACTGATGTTTCATACTGCCTCACAAAGTGTAGTGCTTTCCTCCGTAATTGTAGAGATGTCCCCTGGCATCTTTAGATCTATCTTTATATTACTGTAAACAGTTCCCTTAACACTGACTTTTTCAGTATGTATATACAGAGTGGCATTTATTTTCTTCCCTCTTCCACCGTGCTCCCGGTACAGATCAAAGTCATATGCTCTGCCTACTGCACCAACCACTACACAGTGTAAACCAAAATATACCGACGGCCCAATGAGCTGCCAGATATACTAGACCCCTGAAGAAGTAAATAAGGCTAGTTTTCATTCTTTCTACAGAACTATACATTAATACATTGTAAGCTGTACTTGTACAACAATTTCGAATAGCACTAAATAACCAGTACC
>VZSC01005226.1:0-77398 GCA_013398225.1 Steatornis caripensis
TCTTAAGCCTCTCCTGTACCAGAGCTTTGTGTGTTCTTTACCTTATTTGATGGAAGAGAAAGGGGGTTGTCTGTAATAATGCCAAGAATAACAGCTGGTTTGGATGTGAAATTACAATCCTCAGCCCACTGAAGGCAGTTGAAATGCTGACTTTCTTAAAGGAGTCTAAGTAGTGTGTGTTTTTGGAAAGCAGGAGTTATTTTTCTGTTTTGTCAGTGGAGCCGTGAATGCGATATGTCTACAATTTAGTGCTCTACCCACTGAGCTCTAGAGGGAAGTGTACTAGAAGAACACAGGCAAGGAAAAGCTGATCTTGGCCTCCAGTTTACGAACTCAAAGCTGATTATTATTTGATGATAAAGTCTCCATTTCCCTTCTTGGGTTTTTTTTGTTTCCATGTGACTGTTCCTATCCTGTGTAGAATACTTCATCCTCTGCTGTTGTCTGGCAGGATTTTCAGTGGCAGGGTCCAAAAGAAAATACTTTGTCTTGAGGGCTCACACAGCCCCACTTGCGATGAAAACTGAGAATCCTTCAATTTTTAGCTTGTGCAGGAAAGTCTTGTGTGCCTTCCTGTCCTGTGCAGATGAGTAAGTGACTAGTGTGAGATCATATGGGAAGCTTGCAGCAGAGCTGGGACATGAAAGAGCTCTGCCCAGCCTCAGGAAATTGGCAGGTCTCTCATTATTGCTAGGTCTCTCTCACATGACAACTTCATAAGAGTTTTTTGGGGTACTCTTCTCTGAAAGGTTATTTCTCTTGGCTGCTGTGTTAGTACTGCATGCTTCTATGGGAAGTGATGAAAAGTAATGGTTTAGAAAAAAATACAGCAGGGAAATAGAGTAGGGAACACAGCCATTGAGCTTCTATCCAGGCACGTGGAGCTCTTTGAACATGGGTGGTATTTTAGTGTTTTGTGACAGTTGTCCGTGGTTTTACAGTTGTGGTTCTTCCTAGCTCTCTCTATTTGTGTGGCTCAGGCAGGCTCCAGGAAGAAAAATATCTAACCTGGTGTGATGTGAATAATTGTGTGTCAGTTATGTCCTGAGCACGCTTCTTAAAAAGAGACGGTGTTTTTGCATCTGTTCTGTGTTGCTTGGTACATTGCAGGTCACTTTAAAATAATCAAATAATCTGTTGTTAGTGACAGGTTGACAGATGTGTGCTGGCTATATATATACAAACATTAACTGTGCAAGGGGCTTGTCTTAAATGTGCGATCCTCCTCTCTCCCCTTCAGGGCTGTGCGGAATACTAATGTGATCAGATCTGCAGGTGTTATTGTGGTCTACTGACTTTTTTTCAGCATTAGTTGACACTTGTCCTTGTGTATGAGACAATCTTCCTTGCTGGGCTCAATATCCATACAGCCATGCTCCCCTGTTTTTACTCTAAGAACTGGTAAGTGGCATCGTCATGCTTTTACCTGAAAGGGCAGCAGTTTTAAGTGGGAGAGGATGAACCTTTTGTGCAGAGATGCACATGCAATGAACACAGCCAAAATGAGCTAAGATTACTATTTCCCAAGGACAGATTTCATACTGTTTTTAACAGAGCTCTTCAAACCATTGGTTTGACTTGGTGGTCTTGTGGGAACAAACTCTGTCCATCAGAATGATGGATATTGTTGTTACTGGGTTTTATACTTTGTGCCCACAGTAGTATCTGCAAGTTTTAACTCTTACAAAGAGAGCAGATACTGGTGTTTTGTATTGAAACATGCAGTGAACATCAGACATGGACATTTACAAGAAAACTATGAAAGCCATAAGCTGAAGCTGTCATTGTTGGGAAGGTTTGAGGAGGAGTTATTCCAAGAAGCATTTCACATAGGGAGTATTGTACAAGTTGGAAGTCAGAAGACTTATGTTTCTCTATACTATAAAGGCTAGCAGACTGACTACAAAAATAAGCCTCAGACCAGTCATCAAAGATCATGTTTCTAAATAAAATATTTCAAAAGTGTAATAAGAAATCAAGCCTCTGTGTCATTAGTATGATAGACTGCCCATTGTTGGAAGGGCTTGTAGGGAACAAAGCCTGTTTGTCCCCGTCATGATGTGCTCATTTACAAAGCCTCCAACCTGGAGGTCCCTGCTGCCTACTGCTTGGCTGCGTGATTCATTCTCTTGACAGCATGCTTAAAACAGCATCCTCTCATCTTACAAGTACTTGTGTATTTACGTTTAGCAGCGGTTAGATCCATGTGCGAGGAAGGGAACTATAGTTCAGCCCTTCAGCTGCTGTTGGCAAAGAGGTGTGAGATGCTAAATCCTTTCTTCTCTGTGGCATTTCCTTCAGTGACTCTGGGGAGCTAAGATGACAGTAGGAGTGGATGTCAGATGTAAGCACACCTCCAAACCTGAAAGCACTGCCTTTATACATGTAGTTCCCCAATTAGCAGGAAGGCTAATTAACTGATGAGATAGTAATTGAAAACATTTGCAGCACTTCCTCTGTTCCAGCTCTGGCCTGCATCTGCAGCCGTGTGAGTCAGTGGAGCAGACAGTTGCAGCTTTGCAGCTTATGTCTGCCCAGTGGGAGTGACTGTATGCTCCCTACTGTGTGATGTGAGTTTTGTTGGAGTTTCTTCAGCTCCCTCATCCTCTCTCGCCCTGGTGTGATGTCCTGCTTCCACACATGCTTCCCACTGCTGCCTGCTGGCTTTGAAACAGGCTTCAGGAGGTCATCTTCCATTACTAGCATACAAATTGGAGCTGTGATACAGATTTTGTTCTAATGCTAGTCATACAGAGCATGCATGTCTGTATGTGGCTTCAGACTTTTGAAACTGTTTAGAGAGCAGCTGCCAAAGTCCTTTGACTTCCAGCTTCTTTAAAACAACCCTCACAAACTATCATTCAAAATAGGACTGTTAGTGTTGTCTGATATGAAATTGGGCACGTGCTGAACCTTGGGGAAGGGAGACTTGCTTAAGATGGCAGGGTGCTTACACAAGAGCCTGCAAGTCAACGTCTTGGTTGTAGATGAAGTAGAACACTAAGGTTTTGTTCAGGCAGAGCTGTGTGCTTGTGCCAACAGGCTTTGTATCTTCTGTTCTTCCAGGAGTTCCAGGAATGGCTCTTGTTCTCTTCTGCTCTGAGCTATGGCAGAGATAGAGGGGAGGGTGTGATCAGTAGGGAACAGCTCATCCTTGCTTTGTGTAGCATCTTCTGACCAGGATGATGTACTAACTGGTGGTGTGAGGGAGTTCAACGCAGGCAGCTTTTGTGCTGTATGGGCCACTGCTCTTCTAAGGCCACTTTCAGCAAGCCCTCAGCAGTGACATCTACATGCAAGCACACACATACCTTAATAGAATCAATTTTGCAGATGGGTGCCAGGTGCCCTCTCCTTCCCAGCTCTTGTTACATCTCTGTCCAGCAATGGCACCAAGGTCTTCAACACTGATGATAAGGCAAAGTACAAATCAGAACAGAGAGTCAAAGACCTCAGTGACGGTACTTCGAAGAGCATGACGTGGCTCCTGGGACTGCCACCTGCAGTAGGTTTGGCTCACAGGCGCTGCGTTTGCAAGTGGTGTCAATGCCATTTTAGAAGAGGATATAAAGTGTTTGCAAGAAATAAGCTTTCCTTCTGCTTTGAAAGGTGGAGGTACAACTTGCTGTTGGCTCTGAGGCACTCTTTATTTCTTCCATCTCTCTGCAGGGCTCCCAAATACTTTGTTCTGCAGTGCCATGGAGTAATAAATCAACAGGTAAAATTAAAGCCACTTTCTTTGGCGGTTGCTAACAGTTGCACATAGAAGTCAATCTAGCTGGTGTTTACTTCATTGCTCTTAGTTGTCAGTGATCCCAAAGGGCATGTTTCTATTTTTCTTGAAACCAACCCAACTAAACAAAAATGGAACAATGAAATAGGCAGAGAGAAACAAACATCACATAAGAAATTGCATCAGATGTCAGGCTACTATTCCGCACATGCCCTGCCTTGCCCAGTTGTTTGCTGGATTAGTATTGCTCGTGGTGTAGGAGAAACATCATCTGGGTGGCATCCGCTGTTGGTGTTGCACCCTGCTGCACAGGCAGATGTTGGAGCTGAAAGAATTTGCAGCCTGTCTAGTCAGCGCTAATAGTGCTACTTTGTTTTAACAGGTAAATGGTGATAGAGGGCTTGGGATGAAGAGCAGTCTTGGGAGAGAACTTCTGGTGGTGTGTGTCCTGCTGTATGATTGTCTGCTCAGGGAAACAGGGTGTTGTACATTATCTGCTAGATGGCGTTAAGGTGATAGCGAACTTCCTCCGCAGTGTCTTCTCCCTAACAAAACATGACCCTATGCCTGCCTCTCCCTAATTAAGCTAGTTTCCTCCCCGACTTCCCTTGGGAAGGATCCTAGCAAAAACCTGCCAGGCTAGAATGAGGACTGACAAACCACGTGTCCAGGTGGCTGTCACCCTCAGAAATATCTGCAGACACCAGTTGGGGCGGGGTGGCGTTCCTGCCATTGCACGGTTGCACATAAATATACAACTAGGTTCTCTGATACTGCCATCCATAGTGATGCACAAGTCCTTGTTTTCTTTTAGGCCAGGGAACATGTCACCAAAAACATTGCCCTGTGGAATCAGTAGAGAGATCTTGACTCATAGAGGCAGCTAAGAAGGCTACTTTACCTTTGATGTATTTTCATTAGGGGTTGCTTTGCATTAGCCCTCAGCAAAGCTCTCCAGGGTGTTTCAGGCTGCTGCTGCCTCCCAGCCCAAAGCATCCAGCCAGGAGCGTGGGACTCTGTGGGAACTGGTGTAACTTCTGCTTTGGCCAGATGCAATCTGTCAGGATGGAGCAAGTGGAACAAACTGCCAATACTGGGTACTTGGATTGCACAAAGGGTTTTGTAGTGTGCCGTGTTTATTAGGGAGTTAGGAGATTCAGGTACACATGGCAGTTTTCCCATGTTTGCCTAATTAACTTTTTGTTCAAGTCACTGGGTCTCTGAGCAGGCACAGAGCTGAATGCCCTTCTATTTGGAGTTGGTTTATTTTCCCTCCACCCACCCTTAAGTGAATAGGAGTTGTGCAGGCAACTGCAGATTTTCTGGAAAAATTTTTCAAAAACGTTATTGGAAGAGTAAGTACTTTACTATAGGTAGTGAACAAAGTCTCTTTGTGAGTCCAGAGGGTCTGTTATTTCTTTTGTCCTGAACTGAAACTGGGAAGCTGACAGTCAAGAGATAGGCAAAGATGAGAAGATGTCTTATGGCAGTGTGGGTCCCAAGTTGTGTTTTGGGCAGTTAGCTGTGCAGATTTTATTATTGAGGTGCCATTTTATTTGCTGACTTACACATTTACACAGTTAACGCTTTCGATAGTCTACTTCCACTTTCCTTAATACTTTTAAGCCAAAGGTGAGATTAAAGTAATAAAATTACATTGACAGAGGTTTAGGCACAAAGGTCTACTGTAGCATTAAATCTGTTACAAGGACAATCATGCTTGCTTCCCGTGGGGCTGTCCATGAACTTTCAGAGGTTTCTTTGTCTGCAACAGCATTGTTATTACATAACTGTGCTTAGAGGTTGCTATGGGTAAACAGATGCAGCATAATGTGCATCGCTGTTTTCTGATTCTGCAGCACTGGGCTTTGGTGCCTGCTTTTGGTCTGAACTTTCCTTCTGAGGTGCTTTTGAAGTGAGAGATTAGAATTATGCCGTCTTGGATTCTAGGTAGAACGTATGTGTGTGGATATGGGAGGGAAATTCTGAAATACTTTCAAAGCAGAATTCAAGAAATACATTCAGTGTTAAGTCTGGCCCTGCTGTACTAGGTGACAGGAACTTGAAAAAAACATATCTGAGAAGACTCTCTGAACCATGTTAAAAACAAACAAGGAGAATCACAAGCATGTCAGCATTGGTCTTTATTGGTGAAAGGCTGCACTGACAATTTGATTGCTTTCAGACCAGCTAACCTGGTGGTGCCAGCTAATGGATTGACTGCATGCAGGAAAGCCAACAGTGCCCATATTTACAATAAGCAACACAACTATTCCAACAGATAGCAAATCACTGTACCTTAAAGGCACTGTCTTTATCTTGCTGTTAACTTGTCTAGATAAAGACACAATGATAAAGAAAACAATAATTGTTTACTGTAAGTATGAATAATGTCAGCTTGTGCTGCAGAAGCAGGATGGTATTAAGTTCTAGGTGCTTTCTTCAGTCTCCAGAACTCTTCAGCCTAGTCTGTCAACACTGACTTTTATTTTGAACCAGCAAATAAAATGGAGTGTGTTAAATAAACAATTACACCTTTCACGCTCTCCTATTATCTCCCCCTTTTTGTATGCAACCTGATCAGCAAAGCTTGCTAATAATGGCATTATGTTGCAAAAAACTTAGCTCAGTGTTAAATTCAACGTGCTTTGATTTTCTATGTTTTTCCACTCTGACACAATTTCTGGATTTGTTCTCAGTGACTTCTGATCTCAGAATATCAATAAACTGTCTGATTTGTAGAAGATTGCGTTTGGTTTATGTAAGGTACAGTCTGAAGTAGGTTGAGAGAGTGACGCAGAGACTTTTCACATTGAGCTTGGTGTTAGAGGTCCCCTGGGAAACTTGTACCACTGTTATCTGGTGAAAAGTTCAACTTTCTTGGGAGATTTCTGTGGGGCTGAGCTCTCATAAGAGTGGCTGTTACGAAATTGCCACAGCTGGAAAAAGTCCTGTCCACTTCTGTGTCCCACTTGATACTGAGGCCAGAGTGCCTAAAATTGATCTGACCTCCGGTATCTCTCAAGTTAATATTCAGCTTTGGAGCCTTCTCTAGTAATAAATCATACATTTCATCTTCAGTGTGCGTTATGAGCACTTATTACCTAATTTTTACAGCATTCCTGTGAGCTGAATAAACAAACAGCTGCCAAGGAACTGGAGCCTTCATTCTGAAACACAGTAGGAATTGGCAGTTTTCAATGTAGTCACAATGCAATAAAAGGTGATGTCTTTGAAATATTCTGATGTTGAATCAAAATTCATTTTTACACAAGCAAAAGGATGGAGCGCTGCTTGATAAATTTTTTTGAAAATCCATGAAAGTTCATTTTATGAAGGCAGCCTTTTTCATGGGAAACAGATGCTATTCTATTTAAATATTTTTGGTCATAAAATAAGTGAGTGTTAATGCCAGGATCTTGACTAAAATCAAACAACATATTCTACCTCCTGTTGCTAAATTTCTTTGCAGCTTCACCAAACTGCAGCATTCTTCACTTCCAACCTTGGAGTTTTTTTTTAGTGTTGCTAAATTTTATCGAGTAGTGGCTGTGTCTTGTTTGAGATGCATTTTTAGTTCAGGTTACAGGTTTTATGCTTGTATCATAGTTCACATATGTTTTGTTTCCAAAATTCTGGAGACAATCTTTGGAATGAAATGCAAAAGCTGCGGAAAAACTGTAGGTATTTTTATGTATTAACTGATTATTAATAGAGTTTGTTAAAACTACTCTGCTCTTGTGAGACCCCACTTGGAGTACTGCGTTCCGCTCTGGACCCTGCCAGCATAGCAAGGACATGGAGCTATTGGAGCGAGTCCAGAGGAGGGCTGTGAAGGCGATCGGGGGCTGGAGCACCTCCCCTATGAAGACAGGCTCAGAGAGTCGGGGTTGCTCAGCCTGGAGATGAGAATGCTCTAGAGAGACGTTATAGCAGCCTCACAGTACCTGAAGGGGCCTACAAGAGAGCTGGGGAGGGACTTGTTACAAGGGCACATAGTGACAGGACCAGGGGTAAGAGTTTTAAACTGAAAGAGGGTAGATCTAGATTAGCTATTAGGAAGAAATTCTTCACAATGAGGGTGGTGAGACACTGGCACAGGTTGCCCAGGGAAGTCGTGGATGCCCCCTCCCTAGGAATGTTGAAGTTGAGGTTGGATGGGGCTTTGAGCAACCTGGTCTAGTGGAAGGTGTCCCTGCCCATGGCAGGGGGGCTGGAACTAGATGACGTTTAAGGTCCCTTCCAACCCAAACCATTCTGTCATGATGATGATTCTACTTGCTGCTTATGCCTGTGTGACATGAGTTCCTCAGCTGATGAAAAATTACTGTAGCTCTGAAAGTTTAGTGGAATGTGGCTCATCTATTGGCTGAAGATCTTGCCCTAGGTATTTTTATGCTGACCTGGCAGCACTAAGCTATATGTGGAGGAGATTCAGACTGATCTGTGAGGCACATCCTCTGTAAACAGCCAAAGTTTCCTTCCCCTTCTAACTTAGTTTTAGTTTTAAGAATGGTGCAATGAAAGAACATTTTAAGATGGTCTTAAAAACAAGATCCTGTGGGTTTTTTTTTTTTCCTCCTGAACCTTTTTGATCTTCTAAAGGTATCTGTTTTAGAGGCCAGTACTGCCTGAGTTAGACCTTAAATGCACTTTTGGTTGACACTGGCAGAAGGTTTTCATGACTGCAGACAGCCAGAACTTAATAAGCATAACCTATTACATCTCAGGAGCTCCTTTCCTTGTAGTTTTCCATCTATTTTAGCAAATGCAGCTGAAACATAACTGGACCCTGTCTGAGGCTGACTAAGCATAAATATGCCAGAAAGGGATTTGCTGATGGGGCAAAGTTTACTGCAAAGGTAGCAATACCTCAACTCTGATTACTTGTTCTGACTTGTACCAACCAGCTGCTTAGGAAAGCACCAGCTGCTGTCTACCCAACAAAATGCTACTTCAGAACAGTAGGAAAAAAGTGCTTTGCCACTTGAGATAAGGTGTGGACATGAAAACACATTGTCACAACAACTTTCCTCATAGCAAAGGCACAGCTGTGTGAGCACATGGTTGGCAGCCATCACATACTCTTGCTCACCTGTGTTGCTATCATGCTCTGTTCACACACTTGTCCACTGTTCAGCAGATGGAGAAAAATGTGCTATAGAGCCAGAGGACAGAAATCAAGGCAATGGTGTAGCCCTTTAAGACCACAAGTGTCTTCACCTACTTGGTCAATTTCCTTCCTTTTAATGTTATCTCTTGCTGCTACCTGAAGAAAGTGCAAAGAATTTTCTGAGGGCATTCATATAAATAATGCAAAAAACCTCTCCAGCAATCCATGCTCAGTTTTCTTCATGCTAACTGCACTGCTTTGGGACTCTGCTACACAAGACCGGGTTCCTAAAGCAACAAGAGACATTGCTCTTTTCTGTCTCTGCTAGTGATGTTCCTGTCCTCTGTGTAAAATACAGTGGACACTGATACTGGTGCAAGTACTCCAAGGTGCTTTCAGTCAGCAATTTATGTCAGTACTGAAGGAAAGGAGTGGTTAGTATATTGCTAGTCCAGAAGGACACCAAACTGAAGGATGAGCTCCTCACAGTGCCAAGGCAGGGTCTGTTGGGAGCATCCTAATGTGAACAGCAGTGTAGTGTCATGCTTAGAATATAAGAGATGATCTCTAACCAGGACTTCATAGGAATTTGAGCAGTCTGTATCTGCTAAGCATCTACTGTTCAATTTTTCCCAAAGACTGAGAAAGTTCTTTAACTATTTTGAAGTGCTGTTGCTCCACAGTCTGTTTTATACTAGTGAAGGGTCTGAGTGGTTGCAAACATTTCCCTGAACTAGTCAGAGAGAACACAATCTCTTGTTTCAGTGCTGAAGTTTGATAATATTTTTTGTTTCGGACTTGAGTCTCAACAGCAAAATCAAACTACATTATGGATAACTTTCCAGTGTCCAACTAAATTGAAACATAGGGAGCAGTCATAAGGGGGTTGAAATCATTTACATTTAGGTATGTTTTCAGCATAAGTAGGCAGCATCCCTGCTTAAAATAATCGAACCTTAATAATTGGCTTATTCTTGTTAATCTTTAGCATTTTTTGCTACCTTTTGGATTGGTTTAACCCTTTGTTCTGGAGGTGACTTCTGCTGTTGTGTGCTAGATAAGGGACATTAGGACTTGGCACTAAATCCAGAAGTGACATGTCTTCCTGAACGTAGGGGAAGCAAGAGCCACTATGATCTGCTGACTGCAGACTTGATGTTGTGTTAAACTTTAAAAGCAGTCTGATGTGACTTGGATTCCCCACGTCTTTGACAAGCGAGTGGAAGGGAGCTGTGGCAGGGTGAGGCTTCACACCCAAGGGAGGGGTGGCTTTTTCTCTTCTTATCAGCCTTTCTGTGCAAGGCTAAACACACACAAGTACAGGACAGTCAGGGCACTTTGATCCTGGGCAGCTCTGACTGCCATTTTGCTCGAGGTTTATTATTACACATGCCAGTTTTGTGGGCAAAGCCTTTCAAACTGGATAGCTGGTGCTGAGTTTCAAGTAGCATGATACTGCTGGGGTGATTCTGCCTGCCTATTTTGAGGCTTCAGAGTGGTTCTTCTGTGTCTTCTAGGTGTCTTCTGTTTGCATTTGAACAAGCAGTATCCCGGATGCTTGCTCATGTAGCCACCTCATGAAAACCTTTCTGCTGTTATTAATGGTCACTTGATTAAAATGTCCGGTCCTGCTTTTCCCTGTGACTTGAATTTCCACTGAGTTTAAGGTCGCTTGCCCAAGTACAGGGAATTCTGGACTGCGTCCTCCTTGGTCATGGCTCATACTTTTTATTCTGCTTAGCTCCATGCTTTTTAATAGCATAATGTCATTCCTTGTATGCTCACACCAGTGTTTGCCATTGGAATAGTGGTATGTGGCTGGATGCGACTATAGCATTTGTTTTCCAGTGTGTCTTCGTTGATTTTTTTGATGCGTTTCACTGTATCTGAGTTGATGGTTTGAAACCTACAGTCTGCATATTACCTAGGGCATAATGTTCCTAGTACAGTCAAGATCCAATTTTTTTTTAACAGCAAACCTTTGTCTTCTGTTTCTTTAAATGCACTTCTCTCTGAGCTGGATTTGACCTTTACAGACCTTCTCTACAGCCTGTACCAGCCCTAAACGAGTTTTAAATACCACTCCTGAAAATAATTTTGTTTTAACAATGAAGTAATATATGTGGTCAGATCTGAGGTCTGTCACCTCTGTGGCTGACAACTCAAAGGCTGAGAGATTTGCAGTTTGTCCTTATTTTGTGAAAATTAGCTGGAGAACTTTCAAATAGTTGCCATGTGATTTGGAGCTCTGCTTGAGATTCGCTTCTTAAAGCAGTACAGTAAAGGTACTTAGGATGTTTCCTTTAAGCCTGCTTTATTTTTCGCACTGTTAGACATTAGAAAAAAATACTTTTTTTTCCTATTTTTTCACTGGCAAGCTGCATTTCACAGTTATCTCTACTGATAAGAGAATTTGGCTTGCAGCAGAGGAAGAGGTGAGAATATCTCTTCTGTGGTGTTACACAGGGCCCAGGGAGGTGGTTGGGCGCATCCTTTGTTAGGCAGAAGGTCTGCAGGCTGCATTTGCTGGCAGGACTGCTGGTGACAGACCTGTGGCTTTCACTTCTGTGTCTTGTGTCTTGGCTTTCTGGTGCAGAGTCTTTCTGTTGGTGTCTGCCACACAGGAGGGGGTCTGGTGGTGCTTGGAACTTAAAGTAGTACTCAAATTGAGGCATGAGCCTTGTGTTTGCTGCTGACTTTCCCTGCAGGCTGGAGGTGGGATCTCAGGTGGCTTAAATGGGCTCTGCATCCCTGAAGCCAACACTCCCAGTAAAGGCTAACCGAGGATTGGTCTCTTGTGCATACGTGTACATGGTGTCAGCTGTGCTCATGGGAGTCCTGGCTGCTATTTTTAAAGCTCTTCTAAGTAAAAATGGTGACTTGCAGAGGAATGGAGATGTTCCTAGTGTCTGCAGGCCCAAGACAAGGGGGAAGATGTCGACCTGTCTGTCACACAGTGTTTTCCCTTTCTCCCAGGAGAAATCCTAGCTGCTAGAGATCGATGATAGGCTGCCTTCTCTCTACCCACATCACCATTTCAGATGGGATCTGATTAAGTGGATGCTCACTTGGGTATTATCTAATGTCTACAGAGGCAGCACACTGTTACATGTCTGATAGACACACCGCAGAGGGCTGTAGCCTGCCACAAAAACAGGTCAAGCCATGGCTGCAAAAGGAACAGCACTTTGACTGTGAGCAAATTAGGCTTATGTTTTCATACTAGCTGATCCTGCACAACAGGCCTGCTGAGCTGCTTGTTTTCTTGTCAGCAAACCAGGATATGGCTGTCTAACTTGTTAACAGGATAGTTTTAGCTCCTGCCAGTATCAGCAGCAATACAGGCGGCTCTGAGAGCTCTTCCCACAACACAGGAGAACAGTGCTTTACAGGAAAAGAGAAACGAAAACATAGTAATGATTTTAAAAATAAATAAATAAATAAATGGTGTTTTATCATGCTTTCTGGATGTATTGTCCAAAGTTAGGAACATAGTGAGGGCAGATGAAGATTTGGTAGCTTGCCAAGCTCAGCACTGAGCCATCTGAAAGGTTTGCTTTTCACATTGTAGATCTGAGTTATTGGCTCAGTACAGTACAACGCTGTAACAGGCTTCAGCTTAGAATCATAGAATGGTTTGGGTTGGAAAGGACCTTTAAAGGTCATCTAGTCCAACACCCCTGCAGTGAGCAGGGACATCTTCAACTAAATCAGGTTGCTCAGAGCCCCGTCCAACCTGATCTTGAATGTTTCCAGGGACAGGACATCTCTGGGCAACCTGTTCCAATGTTTCACCATCCTCATCGTAAAAATTTCTTCCTTCTATCTAGTCTGAATCTAACCCCTTCTAGTTTAAAACCATTATCCCTTGTCGTATTGCTACAGGCCCTACTAAGAAGTTTGTCCCCATCTTTCTTAGAAGCCCCCTTTAAGTATTGAAAGGCTGCAATAAGGTCTCCCTAGAGCCTTCTCTTCTTCAGGCTGAACAACACCAACTCTCAGCCTGTTCTCACAGGAGAGCTGTTTCATCCCTCTAATCAACTTTGTGGCCCTTCTCTGGACTCAATCCAACAGATCCATGTCTTTCCTGTGCTGAGGACTCCAGAGCTGGACGCAGTACTCTACATGGGGTCTCACCACAGCAGAGTGGAAGGGGAGAATCACCTCTCTTGAACTGCTGGTTTGATGCAGCCCAGGATATCATTTGCCTTCTGGGCTGCGAGAACACATTTCTGGCTCATATGTAGCTTTTCATCTACCTATACCCCATAGTCCTTCTCTGCAGGGCTGCTCTCAATCACTTCATTCCCTAGCAGTATTGTTACTGGGGGTTGCCCCAACCCATGTGCTGGACGTTGCACTTACCCTTGCTGAACCTCATGAGGTTCACATGGGCCCACTTCTTGAGCTTGTCAGGTTCCTTTGAATGGCATCCCGTCCCTCAGGCATGTCAACCAGACCACTCAGCTTGGTGTCATCTGCAAACTTGCTGAGGGTGCCCTCAATCCCACTATGCCATTGATAAAGAAATTAAACAGTACTGGTCCCAGTGTGGACCCCTGAGGGACACCAGTTGTCGGCCTCCATCTGGGCATTGAGCCATTCACCACTACCCTCTGGATTCGACCATCCAGTCAATTCCTTATCCACAGAACANAGCCTGTTCTCACAGGAGAGCTGTTTCATCCCTCTAATCAACTTTGTGGCCCTTCTCTGGACTCAATCCAACAGATCCATGTCTTTCCTGTGCTGAGGACTCCAGAGCTGGACGCAGTACTCTACATGGGGTCTCACCACAGCAGAGTGGAAGGGGAGAATCACCTCTCTTGAACTGCTGGTTTGATGCAGCCCAGGATATCATTTGCCTTCTGGGCTGCGAGAACACATTTCTGGCTCATATGTAGCTTTTCATCTACCTATACCCCATAGTCCTTCTCTGCAGGGCTGCTCTCAATCACTTCATTCCCTAGCAGTATTGTTACTGGGGGTTGCCCCAACCCATGTGCTGGACGTTGCACTTACCCTTGCTGAACCTCATGAGGTTCACATGGGCCCACTTCTTGAGCTTGTCAGGTTCCTTTGAATGGCATCCCGTCCCTCAGGCATGTCAACCAGACCACTCAGCTTGGTGTCATCTGCAAACTTGCTGAGGGTGCCCTCAATCCCACTATGCCATTGATAAAGAAATTAAACAGTACTGGTCCCAGTGTGGACCCCTGAGGGACACCAGTTGTCGGCCTCCATCTGGGCATTGAGCCATTCACCACTACCCTCTGGATTCGACCATCCAGTCAATTCCTTATCCACAGAACAACCCACAATCCATCTCTCGTCAATTTAGAGAGGATGTTCTGGGGAAGTGTGTGAAAGACCTTACAGAAGTCTGCATATACAACATCCATAGCTCTTCCCTTGTCCACTGATGCAGTCACTCTTATGACGAAAGGCTGAGAGACCTGGGTCTGTTTAGCCTGGAGAAGAGAAGACTGAGAGGGGATCTGATCAATGCTTATAAATATCTAAAGGGCAGGTGTCAAGAGGATGGGGCCAGACTCTTTTCAGTGGTGCCCAGTGACAAGGGGCAGTGGGCACAAACTGGAACACAGGCAGTTCCCCCTGAACATGGGGAAGAACTTCTTTACTGTGAGGGTGACAGAGCACTGGAACAGGCGCACAGAGAGGCTGAGAAGTCTCCTTCTCTGGAGATACTCAAAACCCTCCTGGATGCGTTCCTGTGCAACCTGATTTCGGTGCAACGCGCAGGGTTGGACTAGATGATCTCCAGAGCTCTTCCAAGCTCTACCATTCTGTGATTCACTCCATCATAGAAGGCCAATAGGTTGGTCAGGCAGAACTTGCCCTTGATGAAGCCATGCTGGCTGTTTCAAATCACCTCCCTGTCCTCCATGTACCTTAGCATAGCTTCGAGGAGGACCTGTTCCATGATCTTCTTGGGCACAGAGGTGAGTCTGACAGGTTGGTAGTTCCCAGGATCCTCCTTTCTACCCTTTTTGCAGTCACTGATGACTTCATCTGACTGCCATGACTTTTCAAATACCATGGAGGGTGGCTTGGCAACTACATCAGCCAATTCCCTCAGGACTCTGGGATGCATCTTGTCGGGTCCTATAGACTTACATATGTTCAGTTTTCTCAGGTGGCCACAAACCTGATCTTCTCTTACAGCAGGAAGGACGTTGCTTGCCCAGTTCCTACCTTGAAGTCCATCCGCTCAAGAGGTGTGACAAGAGAGGTTGCCAGTGAAGACTGAGGCAAAAAAGTTGTTGAGTACCTCAGCCTTCTCTTTGTCCATTGTTACCAGCTTACCAATTGTGTCAGGGCAGGTACACTTTCTTTGACCTTCCTTTTCTTCTGACATACCTGTAGAAGCCCTTCTTATTATTCTTTGTGTTCCTTGCCAAGCTCAGTTCCAGCCACGCCTTGGCCTTCCTGACCCCCTGCCTATACAACTGGGCAGCATCCCTATGCTCTTCCCAGGATACCAGTCCCTGTTTCCACCACCTGTGCATTTTTTTTCTTCTTGCCCTTTAGTTTGACCAGCAGGTCTCAACTCAGCCATGCTGGTCTCTACCTTCCTTGCCTGATCTCTTACACCTAGGGATCGACAGCTCTTGTGCTCTATGGAAAAGCTCTTGTGCTCTGGTCCTTAAAGATGTGCTGGGTCTGTTCTGATCCCTTGTCCCTGAGGGCAGTTTCCCAGGGGGTCCTGTTAACTCACACCTTGAACAGCTGGGATTTTGCTTTCCTAAAATTCAGGGTCCTGACTTTACTCTTCGCCTGACCCATACGCCTCAGAACTTTGTAAGTGCATGATCACTGCAGCCCAGGAGAGATCGTTGTTTCCTGTAGATGGTCATCAGTTCATGAGTTCTTCAGTCTTCAGGTCCACTGTCAAACTCATTTGAAAGCCTATTTTTATGTGAAGTAGCTGTAAACACCTTTTGTCTATAAATCACAGTGTGGATAACGACTGTAAAAATCAGTTGAGGTCTTCAAGTGCACCTGTCACGTATTCCTGAGGAATACTTCCCAGATACTTCACCGAAAAATTAATGTATGATGTAATTATGCAGCAGTACTTCATTTGCCTGCCCAGGTCCTCTCACTGTGTGAGGATTTGCTGAACAGTAAGGCAGGTTTCTAGCCAGAGTCCTCATAGTGGTCACAGGTGCTACCAGTAAATGCTTTTGACTGCTGAAGCTGGGGCTCCAGCTCTTGATCTCAGCTCCAATCCCTTCAGGTGCTTGTGTCTTGCAAAAACTGTTGCTGGGAGTATGACTGGTGAACAGGCGGTGCCCTGGGTGAAGCAGACCTGTGTGACTGGGGAGCCTTGTGACCTTGTCGTTTGGTTATGCCCAAGTGCTGTGGAGCAGTGTTGCACAGGCTTGAAAGCCAGCTCTTCAATCAGGCTGGCGTGGGTGTCTGAGTGCCTCTTGTCTCCTTTGGACACTTATGGAAACCTGCTGACTCTAAAGAACAAAGCTACACCTGCTTGTGCCTCGTCCTGTCTCGCTATTTCATCTTGATGTGATGCCTCAATACTGCTGTTAATGAAAATGATTGGGTTGCCCTATGAGCAGTCTCTGTGATGAGAAGTGAAGGATCATAATTTAACACTAGTTTCTCTGTTGCCTTGATGATTGACTGTTGGGAATACAGGCTTAACCAAAGGCTAGTAAATCGTCCGACCACAGCGCATGTACAGAAAATAACGTAATTGTTTTCTGCCTTGAATGTTCGGTCAGTAGGGACTGAAACACCCTGAAGATAAATAATAATGTTTGTAGACAGGACACACTGCTCTGCTTTCCTTTTAGCTTCTGAATTAACTTATGGCATGAATCCCCTTCTCCCCCTTCCTTCACTCAGTGCCTTATAGGGACTTACAGCATATGAAGCTGGGAAGTAAACAGTAGATCTGCCTGTCACATTGTTTTCACTGAGCTTGTTAGTTTTAAGGTGGTTGAAAATCTGGATTATTGGGTATTATGGACACAAACCTCACAACTTGAAGTCAGACCTGGTGAGCTTTGTACTCTATGGTGGATCAAGATATGTTGAAATACCACTTGCATGCCTTTTATTTTTAGAAGGCAGTGTTCAGGATATGAAAAATGTAGCCACAATTTCCGTGGGGTTTTGTTTTTCTACCCTATTGTTTGATTCTAAAAGGCACTGCACCATTAAGCTTCTGGAAGAAGGTTTGAGCCATGTGTACTTCCAAGTGAAGCAAGAAGGAATGGGAGAGAAGTTTTAAGAGGAGACCAGGGTTAGAAGGAGACCAGCCCCACAGGCTTTTTTGTCCCACTTGTCTGTAGATCTTCCCAATATTGCTGGAAATGGTCAGTGCTTACTGCGGGACCTGTCATGGTCGTACTAGTAATAAGATCAGCAAATTAAAACTAATTCCTGGCTGTGTGTTCTCTTGTTCTTTCCTGTATTGTGCCACCTTTTGAGTTTGTGACAGTAACTAGGGATGTGACTCCACACTGAGGACACGAAAAACCTCTGGCTATGAAGAATGTATGGACCATGACACTTTCTTCACTGCACAATCAGTGCTTAGTTCTGATTTGCATGGAATGGAAACCCCACATAGCAGTGGATTGCTATTTTTTGTTCTGTTGTTTGATTTAACTGATAATGTAGCAAGCATGGACATTCTGTTTTAATTTGCTAATTCATGTGGGTGTTTTGAGTTCCTTGATTGTTTGGGGTTTTTTTATTCTATTATCAGAACAATTTGATTCTCAAACAAGGAATGACCAGCCTAGCTTAGTGCTCAGGCATGAAGGTGCTGGAAAAGATTGAGCTGTCAGGAAACTGCAAATCTTACAAAGATTTAAAATGGTGTGTTAGTCTTACAGGAGATGCTCTGCAATCTGAAAACAATGAGGTTCTGGTTGCCATGCCTAGAATTCAGCTGCCAGTATTGGTTTGAACTGTGTGGAAACGAAGGACAGACGTGCCTTTCATGAAGTCAGTATCTGTGAAATGCTGCCACGTGCAATTGTCTAATCCTGTGACTTCAGAGAGGAAGGGTGGTTTTGTGGTTAAGGCACAAGACCGCCAGTTCCGGGAGCTCAGTTCTGCTGGAGGCTTTTTTACGTGACCATAGGGAGGACCTTTCTCCCTGCCCATGTGGGAAATGGACTTCTCTTCTCCTGCTTGTTTCATGTGGACGAGGACTATCTTTTGCTTTGTTGCTATATGGTGCTCAAGCTGGACCTAGGCAAAACAAAAGCATTTCAGCCCCATTGGGCCTGCTGGCATTGGATGGTAATTTGCAGAGCCCCTGTGTATGCTCTCTGCCGTTCTGTTCCTCCCTTGGAGTCAAGACTGCAACTGTAAAAGTAGTCTACCATGAAGACAAGCTACCGCAGTATGTCTTCTGCAGGCATGCGTCCCACCACTGAGTTAAGAGGTGATTCAAATCAGATCTGACTGTCTTTGAGCTTGTTGGCTCAGTCTGACCTCAGGTTTATCTCCACATTTGTGTCCAGGGCTTGTCTTGGTTGCCTGGAGCTGAGGTTTTGATCAGGAAGCTGTGATGGTGATGCCAGGGGAGCCTGTGGCTCCCTTAGTTTTCTGTTGAATGGGAGAAGGGAGGAGACACTGCATGTTCATGTCAGCAAAAGTACATGGAGGGAGTGTCTCTGATGTGCTGTCAGGATACTGCAGCTGCATTGCAGTCTGCCAGCCAGCTTGCAACAGCTGACCATACTGTGCTGCTGGTCAGTCTCTAGTGTGAGAGAAGACGTATGAGTTTGGTAATGTTTGAGCTGACATACTTTGCCTCACGTTTTTTAAGTAACTTGATAGTGCATCTGAGCTTTTATGGCAGGAAAATATTGCAGTAGTTGGACTCTGGTTGTGAAATGTGTTCTCCCACTCCAAATGTTTGCATTATTAGGTAAGCTTAGCCTTAACCTTCAAAAGACTTGCCTGTTTCTTTTGTTTTCTGTTTTCGCAGTTCTTCTAGGTAATGCTGTTGTATTTCTTTAGGCCTTAGTGGGCAAGCAGTCTTGGAAGAGAATGGCTGTTTTCAAGAGAAAACCTCTATTAACTCTCATCTTTTTTTGAAGTATCCAGGGCAGGAATTTAGACTAATTACAGTGTTCAGTGTTTTTGTGTGGTTTCACGTGCAACTCATTATGCGTTCCTCCATGATTGAGGGGGTTTGCGTGAGACACTGAGCCACAGTCGCTGGAAGTAGGATCAGACGGGATGGGGGAGAAAATGCATGGTATGAAAGGCTGGCTTTTTGCTTAGGGTGCTGCAGCAGGACTGTGGCATTGGGATTTGGTCCCTTGGTCTTGCAGAGCTTCCATGTGTGGTCTTGGGCAGATGAGGGTTATGACAAGGGAGCACGGGTTCATGCCCAGTTGGCTGGAACCCCAGAACTTTCCCACTAGCAGTTCTGGTAACATCATGTGTTGGTAACTTTACGTTCTGTTCCCTTCGTGTTTTCCTCCAAATGATTATGAAAACTCCTTCAGATGTTTGTAGGAGTTGCCTTGGAAGGCAGCTTCCACTTTCAGCAAATTCTAGTGCTGAGCAAGTCTGAAAATGCTCGGCGTGGCAAAAAGGCGGGTGAGAAATGCCCTGTTAACACTGGGCTGGTTAGTTACAGACATGGAAGATGGCAGGCTCTTTGTTACTCCCTGTCATGATCATGGACAGGCCGGCAGGAATCCAGTGCAGGTCAGGTTGCTTTCCAGCAATTACATGTGGATACGTCCCCGACTAAGAAAATCCTACTTCCACATGGTAAAAAACCTTCGAACCAAACCCGCATGCAAAAAAAGTCTAGGCAAATCCAAAAGCGAAACAACAATGAGGAAACAGAGAAAAGTAGGAGAATTATTGCTTGATTACTCTTTTTAAAAGGCGTATGTCCCTTTAAGAGAGAAGAGCTTGAAAAATATTTGAAATCGGAACAGACTAAATGAAGAAGTTTGCAAACATCTGATTCCTGCATGCCACTGTGCATTCAGCCAGCTACCCCTTTGTCCATCTGAGTTTCTGAACTGTTAATGATCTCACCAAAAAATAAACAAGCTGCAGAAGTGTTTAGGGAGTTCAGCACGTTTAGGAAGCAGCCAAGGAATCAGGGTGGGGGGAATTTTTCCTCCAGTTGAGGTAAAGCAGGCTGCTTTAGCCTCTGCTAGGAAGAAAAGGACTTTTTACTGTTGTTACAGGAGTCGCTCTTTTCCCAGTATTTCCTCTGGCTGGGAGAGGGGGTGGCGGTTGATTTCGGTGATGGGGTGCAGCAGGACATTTGCACAATGTGGGCAAAACCAGAATATTGCTGAGTGGTCCTGCAAGGGGAGAAAGGAGGAGGGCAAGGGAGAAACTTTCGTCCCAAAGTAACCTCTGCGTAGCCTCAGCAGAGGGTGGTGATTACTTTTTTTCGCGGAACAAAAAGGCGACGGGGAATTTGTAACTGGATATGTAGATGAGAGAGCAATGACCGTCAGTAACCTCTTTGTGCTTCGTGCTGCAAGAGCGGAGCGCGTGGCTTCCTGCCTTTGCTGGCCACCCTGCCAAGCTGAGGCCCTGGGAAGCAGAAGTGGCACCCGGACTGCCAGCAGCACCCTGGGTGCCCAGTGTGCTTTCTTCTGAGGGCTGGGCTTTCTTGAGGGTATCATCCACTGAGCTAAGAAAAAAAAACACAAAAGAGGAAAAAAAAAAATTGTTCTGTAATGACTGTTCCCTATAGGAGGGGGAAGGTACAAACTCTTGGGGCTCACTTGCACTACTTTTCCTTTAAACCTCGTTGTTTTCCAGTTTGCTGTGGGCTGCGGCGTCCTCTCTTTCTAGAATAGAAAAAGCAGCATGACATGTAGCTGGTTGACTTATCCTGGAAGTCACCACCCTGGCAAATCCCATTGAGACCTGCTCTCTCAGCTTCTCCTGGCATAGCTGCTGTCTTCATCACTGCTCACATAAGCATAGTAAAGATAGAATTGTCCTCTCAAAAAAAAAAAAAAAGGGGGGGGAAAAAACCCCAAAACATGTCATGAGAGTCAGTTGCTTAAGCTCTAGGTTTGTGAACTTCAATAGTGTACATGGATTATAATTTCCAGATGGTTCCCTTGAGCTGTGATGGAGATACAGATTTGTTTTTAAGCCAAGAGCTGAAACATCAATGGCTTCAGAAGGTAGGGCTTTTGGGAAAGAAAAAGGAATTAAAAAGCATTTGCAGAAATTGTACTGAGTGGTTAAGATTGCTTCCTAGATCTGTGTGTAAGTCTGTATCGTATCTGTTTGTCTGCATATGTCAGATTTTGAAATACTTCATGGTAGACTACATCTACTATTAACATAATTAAATACAGGCTAGTAAATCTGTTAGTGTTCCTTGCACCAGCTCAGTCCCGTGTTCAGTAATAACACAGAGATTAAGTGAAGCTGAATCTTTGTGCAGCGCTAATGCCGGAGTGCGTTCCACTCCAGAGCAGGGGAGCAGCCTAGTCGGTGTTGCTTCTGTGTATGTATGTGTGAATTGAGCTGAAGGAATGATGTTAAAGGGAGTTGTTTTTAAAGGTTCTTTCTCTTATTTGAGATCAAGACATCATGGATTGACATTTCTGAAAGCTGCCAAGTTTCAGAGCACTTTGCCAGCAGCTCCTCTTTTCCCTTTGTGCTATGGTTTGTATAATTCCCTCTGCCCAGTTTGTAAGCTTTGCTTTTCCTGTTCTGAGCTCTCACATGAGTTTCCTTTTGGCTTTGCCGTGACCAGAGCATTGCTTGTTTTGTCACTTTCCAGACTTGAAACTTCGGGATTTCCTGGTTGACAATGAGACGTTCTCAGACTTCCTCCATCATAATGTGTCCATGCCATCATCTGCAGTAGAGGAGCTACTGGATGCACAGGTCAACCTGCAGCAGGTAAAGAGCACTTTCAATCACTAACATAATGCTTGTCTATTGTTTGTTTAACTATACTGCCAAGATCCACAGTGCAGGACCCTTCTGTGCTAGGTGTTGTAGAAACACAGAGGAAAATGTAATCCCTGCTTCTCTGTTCCCTCTTGCCCTCAATTTACTGTCATATTCGGTTGTAAGTTGTGAAAGGAGTCTGATATCCACATGCAAATGTTTTGATCTGCATAAGAAAATATCCTAGTACCCTTCAGGCTAAATTGAATTTAATCTTTCTTTCTTTTTTTTTTTTTTACCAAAAGTAAAACTTCAGTTAGGTTGCTAGTGCTGTTCAAACTGTTTTACTTTGATCAGAACTAAAAAATGTGGTGGTGGTTTTGTCACTTGGCATGGGCTGGAGGAGGGTTTCTGTGTGTTGCTTTGCCTTAGATTCACGTGCATGCTTTTCGGGCTGTGGAGGAGGCATGCTTTTCAGCCTGTGACCAGCTCTTCAAGACAAGAACCTTGTGCATTATGCAATACAAGAGAGTCCTGATCTCAAATGAAATTCCTGAGTGCTCCCATGATTGTCTTTGTAAACACAGGCAGTGGTGACAATGGGCTGGAGCCCCTGTCGTGGGATGGCTATCTGCCATTGTCAAGGTCAGAACATACCGTTTCCTAGGCCGAATGATATAGTCCACCTTCTGCATCCTTAATGATGCTGAAGTCAGAACTAGTTGCTTCAGACTGCAAAGGAAGACCAGTGGTTCTCTTAAGGCAGTACAAAAGGTGATGTGCAAAAGGAGGAGGAAATCCATTCTGCTTCCCAGCTCCAGATCAGATCTTTTCTTTGAAGTGTAGTTGATTAATAGTGCTTTCAGACCTTGTTTTCACGTAGTTGCAAATGCTATCCCCCTTCACACACCTTGTCTCATTCTTCAGTGAATTCTATGAAGCCATCAGTTTCAGTGCAGTTTGATAATTAATCCAACGAGTTAAGGATATGTTCTACTAAAAAAAAGTAAAGTGGAAAAAAATTCTTACCCATTTTAGGCTGCAAGTTTTGTTCTACTTGAAACTAATTTGCCTGCAATTTATGTTAGATTGAAACAGAATTGTGCTACGGATGGTTCTTCAAGGGTAGCCAGAAGGCTTTAGTAAAAACAATGTAGTCATTCTCCCTAAGCTGATGGAAAGGCAGAGAGACTTTCAAATATGCAAAAAAGCTATCTCTGACCTTACGTTGTGTGACTACTTTATTACATTGGTTGTATATAGCAAAGCCAGTGGAAGGAGTTGAAAAGCTTAACTTTTATGTACATAACGTTATCTGAATGGTGGAGAAGAGGTAATCAGTTGGCTAGTTCTTGCTTGAATACTTTAAGCTTTGCTCTTGTTTGTGGAAGTCTTGTGCTGATTCTGCCAGGACACTGAAACTCGTGCTGTTTGGTCTTAACAGCAGTTTGTGCTCTGGGGTGGCAGGAAGAGCTAATCTAGGCAGTAGGGCAGTAAACTGCAGAGGAGGACTGTGGCCCACCAAATATTTCTTTCAACGCTTTTCTAATACAGATGATAACTGAGAGGAAAAGCTTACTCTCTCTCTGCAGGATTACTCTATCTGACTGGCAAAATGGACCCCTTTAATTTTGCTGGAGATCTAGGGTGGAGATCTGACCTCACTACTGAGCTGCGTAGTGGCTGCAATATTAATAGGCAATAATTGTTTGGTCTCTTACTGTATAAGAGGATCACAGCTTCATTCACAAGGTCATATGGAAGGCCTATTCAGAGGACGCAAACCTCTCACAGCAAATACTGCTTTTCCCTGCAGTCGGTTAGTGTCCCGTTGTAGCTCAAAAAGCCCAAAAGTTATGATTTGCAAGCAAGTAGGGAACTGAGATCACCAAGGAGATGAGACTGTTGGTCACTGGTGTTACTGTAGCACCGGTACGCCAGCATGCCAAGCACGGGTCATGTATGCAGCATACCAAATACAGTGCAGATACAATGGCCAGAGCCTTGTCTTGATGGGCACATTGCTTCCTTGGGCAGAGAGGCTCAACCTTGTGTTCTTCCGACAGTGGCAGGCATGCTCAGGAGGGTGTGGGATTTGGAAGGAGCCTGGATCAGCAGCGGGCAGGCAGCTATCTAATCAAGCCTTGGATGCTGCCATTTTCCAGTGTGGCCACACAGCTATAATATGGCTTAGATAGCAAGACTAGGTCCTATACCTGTGAAAAGCCGCAGGGAGACACAATGAGATCCTGGACTGGGGCTGCAGTGTGACCCCTTGAATAGCAGCAAGGAGTAAATAGTAATGGCCAGGGCATATGCTGCCTGGAACAAATCTCCCTGTTTCATACAGCGGGGACATTCCCAGGAGATAACAATGTCACCTGTGAGCACAAAAGAGTCACCTCTGACTGCTTTCAGACATAACTCTGGCATTTTGTAAGTCCTTAGGAAACTTAAGCTGTCATTTAGAATATATTTCCCTGTTGAAGACACCATGGCTTCAGATTACCTGAAATCGTTATGGAGAATTGCCTTTGTGCAATTCTGAGTGTTTGAGTCTTGGGGGTAGTCAGGGCCTTTGTTCTAGGGCGATGTGCTGTGCACCTCACTGTGTTTGGAAAGAGCAGCTTTTCTCCAAAAAAGCTTAAAATTTGAGTGAAAAAGGTGGACAGACACAGAGGATCACAGAAGGATTGTTCACTCGTACTTTTTTGAGTGAGCACTGAGGCACTGGGAGACACTGGTTTCCTGTATGTCCACCCGAGGAAGCTGCTTCAAACTTATCCCAGGACTCCTGGTTGTCAGTCCAGTGCCACAGTAATATCCTCTTTTCAGCATGGCTACAATGGTGGTAGTATCTCTACTGGCACAGAAAACCACCCAAACTTTTTCTAAACACCAGCCTTTTCAATGCAAGAGCTGTCCCGTTTATTCAGCTGAGTGTGCAGCATGGAAGTATCCTGGTTTTGGCATATAGATGCAGACTAAAGTTAAAGGTTTGCACAAGTGTTGCATTATGAATCTCTTCTCTTTCCTATCAGTTCCGTCTGCTTGTTTTCTGAACATAGTGCGCTTTTTCCCCCCAGATTCTTGATGTCCTTTTGATTTTGAAAGTCGAGAAAATTGAACAGTCTTACCAGCATGATTCAGGAGATGTTAACTCTTCTGGGATATGGATCAATCCTCTTTAGTTGTTACTGAAGGTTGGGCAATGCATGTTGGGTATTACAAAAGAGCAGAAAAAAGAAATGAAGTGTAAAGCTGTTGTTCACTGTGCATTTACAGTAAAATTGTTCCCTCCGTCTGTCCACAAGGCAAAAGAAGATTCTTTCCAATGGAAGACTGCTGAATTTTACTTGTGTTTATAATCTTAATGAAGTGTGGATATGTACCTGTTTGTTGTTCAGCAAACTTAAATCCTGTACTGACCTTATTAAAAGAAACTAGGCCATCAGATCTGAAAGGGACTAGTGATAATTCAGAGGGATTTTATGCATTTCTTTCATTAATAAGGTGATTGCTTGTAGATTAGAAAACTTGTTCGACAAGCAAACCATCATCTTAAGTAAAATATGCCTGGGGAAGAAGACTCTAGGATCTTATATCTTGCTTGTTGCATCCAATCAGATTTTTTTTTTCCACTGGTACATTATCTGCCCCAAAACACTGCAAAATGTTTCTCTCTGCAGTTAATAAAAAGATACTTCAGAGCTAAGGGAGAAGGTGGTCCTGATCCAGAACAGCATAGAGTATGTGGCTGGGAGATATATCAAAGGGGTTTGGGACATAGGTCTTTTGCCCTTCACATATATTTGCCAGACTTGTGTCTGGTCACAAGCTTTGTTTTGTCTCTGTGGCTCAGTTCCCAGAAGACTGAAGATTGGGCAATGCATGTACCCTTGGCTGGAGAAAATGGCTGCTGTGGAGGACAGGATCACTGCTGCTCTGTGCGTGTGTGTGGAGAAGTGGAGAGAAACCTGCCTCCCCCAGCACTTCTCCCCCATGTACTCAGCAGGGAAACACGTTTGTCTTGGAATTGAGTTGCACATGGGTCAGGGCCATGCAACTTGTAGAAAAAAATGTCCTCTTACCTCGATCTGGAAATGTTGTGAATGGTTAGTTTTGTCTAGGTGATAACGAATTTTGTGCTATGAATCTTGCATGAACGGAGACTTACACACTTCCCCTGCTTTTCCAGGTCATTGTGTCTGGTTACCGAATGGGACTGCGAGATCTCTGCAATAGCTCGACACTCTCTGAATTTCTTACAATCCAAAATCAGACGGTGGCCATGGACTCTGAAGCCTTCATCTGCACCTTGCCAAAAGAAAAACTCCGTGCAGTCGAACAAGCCTTCCATGCTAACCTGAATCCTTTCAAGCCCCTTCAGGTGAGTCCACTGGCCCCACCTGTGAGAGGCTATCACTGACACCATGACATTTTCTAGGGCTTTCAATCTAGGAACTCATACCTGCATTTTCAGAGTGAACTGTTCATTGGCAGTAAGGAACAAGAAAGATGGTCTGTATCACTGGAGCATAAACAACGATGCTTCTTCCTGTCATTCTTACCCTTCCTGTTGCTGTGTGTTACTTGCGGAGCATAAATGTGTGTGGTCCACAGCTCAGTTTGTAATGAGAAATACATGCTGTGTAGTAAGAAACAGGCTCTTGGTTGTCCCTGTGTTTTGGTTAGATGTTCTGTCATCACTGGAATGAGCCAGGTGTTACACCAGCCCATGCTGAGTGCTAAAACCATCACCCTCTGCCTTTATTGTGGAACCGCTGAGTGCAGAACTTTCTAGCCAGTGGCAAGCCACAAGCTTTGAGCAGGTTTAATTCGTACAAAGAGGAAGCAAGTTTTAAAGTCCTGTTTCACAGATTGACCAGCTGAATGGGTTTTGGAACAAGAGTTAATTGAACTTCAGGAAAATACATTATTTAGGGGGTGATTGGGGACTGGAGGAGACTTAGCTGTTTATCTAGGAAACCCCCAGTGATGTTGTGTTAGAGGTCCACAATATCTGGTAACATACGAAAGTTTGAGAAAGTTAGTGCTGGAAATACCAGTAGAGAGAAGAAGAGATCCCAAAGCACACTCTGTTGCCCACTAAAACCTCTATTGTCTGCTGTGGAAGAAATAAACACTTCAGCTGTGTAAGTATCCGGATTTGCTGAACCTTTCAGGACAGAAAGTCATGTACCACTTGCTTGGCTTTGTCCCCAGTCAAAGAGGGTCATTATCGAGTACTGGAATCAAGTTACTCTTCTGTACAGTACATAGTGGTCAGTTACTTGTCTCCACAGCTCATCTTCTGTTTTCCATGTGTCTTCTATCTGCATTTTTTCTTTCCTGCTTGAAGAGCAAAATAATCGTGTTAAGAGATGAGGTTGCAGCACTAAAATTTTCGCCATAACAAAGATGGGCAGTTTGAAAAGGAATGGCTATAAGCAGGTTCTTGTGTTCAGTTAGATCTATATGCATGCATTTACTTCAGATCAGAGATGCTAGAATTTTGGGGACTGAAAGGGATGAAAATAGCCAGCAATAATACAAATCAGCAGTGGTCTTCTGGGCTCTCTGGAGACTGACTCTTGCTTTTCTCATTTATGGCAGTCTCCACAACTTAGCTGACAGAAGCAGCTGCTGAGTGTACCTGTGGTGTTACATCTATATTGTTCGGTGAAAGAAAGCTGTCCCAAGCCGCTCTGTGCCACTTGGCAAGAGCAAAGTAGATTAAGACATTATGTGCAGTTCTGGGGGACTTCTGAGAAGCTGACTCATGGTCTTGACTGCAGAGGGAAAAAAGCTGGAGTCCAGAAACCAGCAGTTCTAAACTTGCTGTGTATTGTACGCCATCTTGCAAAGGTCCACGGTTTTCTCTGGAAAAATGTCACAGGCTACCCTCGGGTAAGTTGCTGTCATGCATCAGTGAATGCAATAAAAGATAACTGGCTTCAGTGTGGCCAGGCAAAATGAGTAAATTAATGCTAGGATCAGGAGCAACACGTTTGAAACTTGGTGGTTTTAGAGGCTAAGAAGTGCCTTGACCTGCAGTAACATCTTTGAACAAAGAGGGAACTTTCTCTTCGTAAACAAAGGAGGCTTTTGACTAATAGCTTGTCGTTAAAGGAGGCACTATGGGTCAAATCTTAGAAGTGCACGCTGAAGCTAGCATGCTCCGTGTCTACTACAGAGTTTGTAAACCAATGCCAACAGTTTTCCCAGTTTTATTTTTAATGTTTTTTTTTTTGCTTAATCCCCTTGGTGTACTTCATGACATATCAGTAAGTAAAAGTAAGGGCTGAAACAAGTGCAGGTACAACAGCAATTCAGAAGTTTCTGGCTCGTGTAATAGACCTGGGATCCACAGGTTGCAGCGTTCTGTGATTTATGGAGAAACAGCATCTTAATATGATTAGGTCAATACACTTGGGGTGAAAAGGACTTGCAACGCTGTGCAAAAACTGTGTAAATTCAACACCAAGGGCTTGAACAGCAAAACAGAAAGTTTTGACGCTCAAGTGTGTGGGCAGTAGAGTGGCTATAGCTTCTTGAACTGTCTTACTCTGGAAGACTCAGGCCAGCATCTACCTGATTATTCCTGCCCCTGTGCATTCCAGTTTGTTGTTCGCTCTGCAAGACGATGCAGTAAATTGCACCACGGAATTGATCTGGATTAAAAGTGACTGACCTGATTGTGTACTTTCACAAACATTTGTGCTCAGAAATGAAGGGGACAGTGCAAGGCTGAGAACCCAGTGCTCAGGGCACATGTGTGTGGGCTGAGACCCCTGTGTCAACACCTGCTTGTGCCAGCTGAAAGTGTGTGTGCATTTACAGCCTGAGGGAAACTGTGAGTGTTCTTTCTAGGCAACTCACAAAAACCAGTAATTATTAGCAAGTCATGGACAGAGCACAGTTCTAAAAAGGAAATTGAACTGCATGCATGGTGAAATGCATGAGGTCTAAATATCACAGAACATTAAGGAAGTTGGTTTTTTTAAAAAAAAAAAAAAACCAAACACAAAAAACCCAAACACTTGTCTTTACATAGGCTCATCTGTTCTATCCAGAACAGCTTGAGTGTTACTGGAAGTGGAAGAGTACAGTTAAGACAAGGAAGGACTTCTAATTAAAATTTTACACTAGGATTTCTAGCTCTGACACTGTTCCATTGTATGACTTCAATTTAGCCTGCTCTGTAGATGAGAAAACAGAGCCAAGCACATAGAGGCATGGGGGTGAGGTTAAAGTATGTCTCCTTATTCTTGCTTGTGTAAGAAACCATTTGGAGTGGTCTATTCAGGTCGAAACCCAGCAGAATATCTGAGAGTGATCACAGGGCACCAAGGCAGAGAGAGGATCAGCTTTCCTTCTTGACTGAGTATTCACTCCACTGAAAGCAACAAGTGTTTCAAAAGTCAAATTCTCTTTTCCAGGACCCACATCTTAATTTGCATGCATTCTCTGAAGCCTTTTGGCCAACAGTAAGTACTGTGGGCATAGGACCGTCTACAAGACTCTTGTGGACACATCTTCTCTTGTCGTTGTTTGCCTTGCACTGGGTGTAGTCAGTAAGACTGAGGCAGGAGAAGCTCGTTTGAGAAGGACGACGAAATGGTACCTCTAATGCCGTGCACGCACATTTCCTTTTCAACTTTCTCCCTGTGCTAGGCCAGCAGTTGTCTCATAGAAAAACTACACAGTTTGGGAAAGGTTACAGGCACCCCTGGTTAGCAAGAGCAATGGCAGTAATTCATAGGTGTCCGACTGGACTGGTTTTGTGATGGGTGGAGACTGTCTTACATAATGAAAATACCTGTCTGTGGGGCAGCTTACCCTCTGTAAATCTCCGCAGTTTTGAAAATTATTTGGGGGGAAGGTTAAATGACAAAGACAAATCAAATTGGTCCTGTGGTATTTCATCTCTGCAGCACTAGGTAAGAAGGGCTTTGCCACACTCATATCCAGTGGTGTGGGTCTGTATTAAGCCATAAATTTGTTGTGGCTTGTGTGCTACAGTGGTCCTTGAGGACTGTGGGTGAGCACATGAAAATTCAATTGTTTTTTCTCCCTTCATGTTACAGGTGATATTTTGCCATATGGTTAGCATGAACTAAGCATTGAATAGTACATGTATTCCCATTGAGAATGGCTTTAGAAAATGTCTAATGTACATACATGCTGCAACTGAACTTGTGGCTTTCCTTGATCTTTTGAGAGTGTTTTCAGGCAAGCGCAATGATACCATGCTTTTAAGCAGCTGTGCTTCTGGACTTCCGCTCCCAGGGAACCAAAGCAGAAGCTTAAATCAAGTGATTTTTCTTGCAAAGTTCAGTGTAAAATTTCTGCTGAGATCAGTATAAAGTTGTAGTAACTATTTCAAAGCGAGCATGGCAGAGTGGTGTCATTAAGCTGAAGCAGTTAGCTGTATGATGCAGACAGTGGCTGAATTTTGTTATGACTTCCCAACACTTCAAACGTGTGCTTTCTCGTGCATGTTAAAGAAACAGAGTTGTCTATCCCTTCTAGCAGGAGGTGTCTGGTGGACTTATTCAAGGCTTGTCTTTACTACGCAGTCAACTCTAGTGGTCTCATTTGTCTCTGTTTCAAGTGTTGTAGCTGCACATACAAGCACACAAAAGCACACAGAGTCCACTCAGTGCAATCTGTACCTTGAGTATTACGATGTTGGCTGCTCCAACAGGCAAGTCTAGATGAAAGCGTGACTTGCCAGCCACTAACACAGTAATTGTACAGGGCAGTTCTGTTCAAAACCTACTAGAACTTCATCTTTCCAGAGTGTGCCTAGAGAGGACAGGTGATGTTTTATCTGCATTTCACCAGAAAATGAGTTGTTTCCCACGACCCCGCCTCGGCCAAGATGTAGTGCAGACACATACTAGAGGCACTCTCACAGTGGGACCAGTCTTGCTGGAGCTGCCCTGAATCTAGAGCAGTCTTATGACTCTAATGAACTACTTGATTTAATGAGCCACCGCAAAGAGTTATTTTCCAGGGAAATTCATGACATGTTCATCTGCACAAAGAAGACTGGCCACTTGTGACTTATTTTTGTCATTGTCTCTGGAAATATGACTTGTGAGACGCTCCCTGAGTGGGCTTCAGGGTGCAAAGCGTGGTGGTAAAGAAAGAAAAATTCCCTCTATAGCAATAGCATCATTGCAAGTTCTGGTGAGAAATGAACTTGGAGTACTGTGAATTTGTTTGGGAAGAGAGGTCAGGGTGATGGGATGTGAAAGGATAGGTGGATTCCCCTCACATTTCACTGTAAGGTTTGCAAGCTCCTTGAATCACCTAAGACTTGCATACTGAGTCAGACCAAAGTCCTGTTCAGCTCAGTGTCCTGTGAGTGCTAGTCCAGCCGTAGCCCATAACGGAGGCATGTGAAAGAATGCAGGCATGGGGCAAGTATATATAGCAACATTTCCGCAATGTAATATCGTTTTCTTCAGTAGCTTGCAATTCAGACTTTCTTGGCTCCTGCTGGCGTCTTGGTGTTTAATAGCACTTGGTAAAAGCTTTTTTTCTTTAATTAATTCTTTTAAGCCTTTCTCAAACCCACTTTAACTTTCAGTACCTTCAGCATTGCATAGTATCTACAGAATTTCTCCATTTTGACTAAGTTGTGTGAGCAGTGATTCCTTCAGTTTGTTTTAAACTGATCTTTTCACTGGAGCTGCTCTAGTCCTGTATGATGAGGTGCAGTGTGCAATCATCCCCTATTCCCATTCTCCATCCCACCTGCAATTGTACAGACTTCTGTCATAACCTCTATTTGTCACTACAGGTCCCACTGGAAGAATTGTGGTCTATTGTTACTCCTTCAAAACCCATTCTTACCTTGAATCATATTTGTAGTCTTTCTCTGTACTTGTGTTCATTCTGAGACGGAGGACACAAAATTGCGCATGGTACTTGAGAACTGGGATTGCACCATGTATTTATATTGATGTTTATCTGTCTTATCACTGTAATTCTAAGATCTCCCTTTCTGAGTGGCAGTAGCTAGTTCAGAACCATCAAAGGATGTCTTCAGGTAGAACTGTCTTCTCCCTATAGACTTTACTTTGCAGCACTGAATTTCATCTGGCACTTATAACAGTGTGTCAGCATGAGGCCTTTTCGCTAATCCCTTGCAATTGGCTTTTGACTTTTCACAGTTCTGAACCAATTAGTATCATCAGAAAACTCTTCCTCATACACCCTGTCCCCGAGTCACCTCTGAATACAATGAACAACAAAAATTTGTGTAGAGCTTGATGAGGTATATGGAACTGAACAAGCACATCCACTGTTATGCATGAACCTAGGACTTTCTGCCTTACCTTGTTGCTGAAGTAGTAGTGCAGCTATGTAGCTTCAATATTTGCTGACTATATGTCTTCAAATATGTCTTAAAGGTCTTAGCATGTGGGGAGTTTGAATTGCTTTTCCTTTAGCCCTAATGATGTGTTCTGATTTATCCAAACCTTAAGACCTGTGTTTAGTAGAAATCCATAGAGAGTATAGAGAAATGTTAGCTCAGAAAAGTTAGCTTAGATGTACCAGCAGATCAGTGGAACAGTGTCCATTTACGTCAGCTGGCACTGACCAGGTCTTATCACCCACCAGAAAATCAATGACTTGAAAGCCTCCAGAATTTTCTTCCAGAAATTATCCCAGGAGAGACATGAAAATTAAAAGCTTCAGGCCAGAAGATATGTGTGAAAATCAAGGGCCTTGGCTGTTGCTCTGTGTGTCACAAAGCTGTAGGTTTAGCATGCTTTCAAATGCTGCAACGTGTAGCTGCTAACGTAAAATCTTAGGCAATTATTTTTATCTTCATTTGCTTGAAAGAAAGATTGTGCCCAAATGTTTCCCATGCAAAATAATATGTGATAATAACATATATGTATGTCATATAACAATAATAACATGTGAACAGAAGGGTAAAAGAACGCCACAGACCAAAACCCAGGCCCACCAGTTAGATGTAGAGCACATGGAAATAAGGAGTTGTCTTCAGTGTGACTCCTTGCCTAGAGCAAATAGTTTCCTGAAAGCTGTGCCTTGCACTTCTGGAAACCTGTCAGTCTCTCTGTTGTGATGGTGGTGAATGTCACCTGTTTCATGGAAGCTGGTTATTTTAAAATATACACTTGATTTAGATTAAAAATATCACGGCCTGATGGGAGGGCTTGAGTAATGAAAATGCATACTGCAGCAGGAGTTCTCCGTATCTGAGCTGGTATCTGTGGAGTCCCACTGAAAGCTTGTGTCGACCAACTGGTCTTTTCCTTCCTTATGTAGACTTTGCATCCCCTTCTTAGCACTGACTTGCAAGATTTCAGGTCTATCCACATGCTGTCGTGTAGGCTGTGCTTGTTTTGTGACCTGGAATGCAAGCCACCCTTTGCACTGTAAGTGTACGTGCATGCATTTATCATTGTATTGGGATGGGTCTGGTCATGGCATCCGCGTACCTCTGAGGAAGGAAAAGGGTGTCCCCATTGTGTAGTGGGGCACTGAAGCCCAGGGTGTTTTATTGTCAAGGTTGCACGGAAAGCCAGCTTTGTCTTCCCCATCAAGCACTTTGCCATGTAAAGAGTCCTTACTATTCTTCTGTACAGGAATGCTTACAAGAGTTTAGTTTCTTTGTTTGTGCCTTGCAGTGACTTCTAGTTTCCTTTTCTTTCTTCCTTCAGAGAGAAATGTCTTTCAATTCCTCCTTGCGTGATCTGTCAGAAACTGTGGAAGCTTTGCGAGAAAGCCTTGGGAAGCTTGTTAAAGAGGTAAGTAGCTCCTTCATGTCAGAAGAACACACCACCATAGTTGCTGTCTTAGCCTGCAGGGGAGTACAAGAAGCATGAGTTTCCTTAGTGCAACTCAAAGTCAAATTCCCTGGCTTTTTCTTAAACTTGTCCCCATCCTACAGCCATTCTCCCTGTGTTAATAGAGGCAGGAGGCACTTTGCAACCTCTTGGCACTTCAACTTACAAACACCAGAAGAGTTTATCAGATGTGTGGCTAAAGATTGGGCCCTCATGAGGGGAGCAGGAATTAAGACATTTTCTGTGGGATTTGCCTTCTCAGCAGTGGCACAACTGTTGGGCTTACAGTACATCTGCTGCCTAGCAGTGCCTTGCAAACTGCCTGTGGGGGGTTGCTTCCTTTCTAGTTTTTTCCACTCGGTTGCCAGCCATGTCAGGGTTGTTACTGGGTTGTATCTACTGGTCTCTGGGTGTGGTGAGGGTATGGCATGTGGAAGAGATGTTGTGGCTGTTCTAATCTAAATTAGTAGCTATAGGCTACTGGTTGCTCTTTGTCTAACTGGCTTTTTGGGGCAGAGATTATTTTCTGGTCTTTGTGGAGCATTCAGTGCAATGGCATCACAAGACTGGCTGAGAAAGGTTCTAGCAAAACATAAATAGCAATTTGCAGATGCAAAGTAACATTATAGAGACTGCAGGTATTTGTTTTTGCAGGTGAAATGATGGATTAAGAAAAAAGCCCTGCATGCCTAGCATGAGTCAGAAGTCCAAAACCGTTGGTTTTTTTTCCTCCAGAAACTTATCTTAGTTGCTTTTTGGCTGGCTCTGACTTTGAAGTGCTGCTACTAGGCAAAAACATTCTCTCCCTAAAGCAGAAATCACAACCATCTAAACTAAACAATGCCTTCTCCTCCTCTTCCCCTGCGCTAGTCTTCTGTCTTTGCATCAGAGCAAGAGAGCTCAGAGCCATGAACGGCAGTAACCTCTGAGAGCATGCACAAGAGCGGGTCACTTCAGGTTAGCGTGCGCTCCACTCCCACAGAGGGGCGGCTGCCGGGAGCCAGCACCATGCCAGCCAACAATTCCTGGCATGCATCCCTCTCCGAGTGCCACAGCCTGCCGCTGGATCCCATTTACAGTGAAATTAAGATGATTCCAGGATCAGCTTCAGTTAAGACCGTGGCAGAGCTCTTGCTGCTAGCAGGGAGGCTGCCCGTCAGAGTTTGATTACAGCTGTTTCCCGTTACGTCACTTAAGCTTGCCTTTTTTTTCTTGTCTGGGATAAAAATAATTGAAACCATGTGATATTCAGTTTGCTGATGTGGCCGAAAATGTCCCAGGGTAACTTGTCTTTTCCTTGGCAGCCGTTTTGGGTAGGACTGCTTTTTATTCTGTCCTATTGCTGTGCAAACAAAGGCAGCTTTTTCCTCTGCATATAGTGTGAGCTGCTCCAGATGGCTTGACCGAAAGTTACTTCTTATTGTCCAGCAGGCTGATTTCTGTGTGAAAAGGAGGGACTTGCTCCCTTGTTTCAAAGGGCAGCAGCTTGAGGGGGTGGAGAGAACTATTGTTTGTGCCTGTCTAGGAGCCTTTCTAGCAAGGAATTTCAATTAGGGCATGGTCTGAACAAAGTATTTTTCTGTGAGTGTGGGGATTGATTGGATCTGTGGCCCTGGGCTCTTTAAATCAACCTAAGAGGGCAGATTAAACACCGAGAGCAAGGGCAACCATTAAGAAACATGTAGAGAGCCAGGTCTGGTGTCTGGGAGAAGAAATAGCTCAGTAACCCTTCACACATGAGATGCTTGCTTCCACTGGTGTGAACAGAGCAGCTCTGCATGTCAGTTGTAAAGTTGCTGGTACCCAAGACAAAACAAAGCTCCTTGCTCAAACTCTTACAAAATTATGTGTAAAAATGTGTTTGCTAGTGCAATCCCTTTGCAAGATGGCTAACACCTCATAGGTTCATGGGAATTAACCACACTTCTGATTCGTTTACCTTTGCTCATGTTAGGGAGTTTATGGTACTTTAGCTAAAGCAGTTTTTTTGCTGAGGAAAAATAAACCATTTCACCTAAGGTACCAAAAACTCTCTAAGGGGACTCTTTGAATTGGACACTCACTGTCACACCTGAAATGCAGCCTTGGCCTTTTTGGGTGAGGAATCATCAAATCCAAAAATCCACATGAGCATATATGTAAGCAACAAAAGCTGTTGTGTGACATTTTTTCCGTTCATGTCCCATGATGTCCGGTCAGTCACCCTGAACCTACGGAGCCAAATTGAGTGGCACCACAGTGCAGACAAAGGCAGCACTGAGACGTGAGGAACTGGAAGTATACTTGAAGCAGTCACTCTGGACACACGTACTGAATCCCCAGGCTTTAGCTGTTCTCACAGCTGTCTTCCATCATATCAATGTGTCATGTGTTTTCAGGCAGCTAGAAATAGAGGCTCCTTGTGTATGTGCCATCTGTTTAGCTGTTTAGCATCAAGAATTTTTGTCCAGATGTTGGCACATCTAAAGCATGCACAATGCTACCGATGAACCCAAAGGGTCAGGTTTGCCTCCCAGGGTAAGGCTAGAGGCTCTGGGTGTGCTTTCCTTGGGTGGATTTGGATTGAATTGTTCCTGCATGCCGTTGCTTTCTGCATTGTTGCTGGCTGGCTTTGCCAGCTGTCCTAGACTTTGATTATCTGCATTTTATTTGAACAAAGGTGACAAAACCGGCAGATGGTCTTTGACTGATTCTGTTACTGTCTCTGAAAACAGGGCAATTGGGCTACACTATCTAAAGTTGTTTCTGAGATGCAGCTGATGAGCAGTTACGAATAGGTGTCTCAGCAGCTCTGCTTGCCCTTATTAATGCATGTTGCTGTTCTGCGCAGCACAGCAAGAACATTGAAGTTAATGTCACTTGGTATTTCAGTAGCAGTCAAGAAATCAGATCAAATCCTAGAAAATATTTAAAAAGGTATAGAGAACCAGCTGTAAGATGTTAGCATGACACTGTATAAAACTGTGGATTGCCCTCCTGTTCGATATGGAATGCAGACCTAGGCCCTTCCTCTCCAAGAGGGAGTAGCAGAACTGGAAAAAGTCGAGTGAAGGGCATTTGGAAGTGAAAGGGCTTTCACACAAGGAACAGGGGAGTAGGCTGGGACTTGTCAGCTTGGAAAATAGTTGAGCTGGGGATATGACAGAGGTCTAGAGAGCTGAGTGGCTCAGGAAAAAGAGATAGGGATTGAATGTTCACTGTCTCTTCCAGGGCAAAAAACATGACACCAAATGGAGCTAACCATAGCTAAGTTAAGGAGAGGGCAGAGGACTTTCTTTCCAGTGATGTGTTGGATGGTAAATACTTGTGCATGTTTAAAACTCTAGGGGTTTACCGTGGAAGAAATTCATTGAGGGTTAGGAAACAGAAGTTCCCTGGGCTGAAAATAAATGGAAGCTGGAAGGTTACTTGGGGGAAGTATCCTACATTCTTGCCCTTGCCTTATTTTTTCCTAACATCCACTTACTGTCACCATCACAGAGATTACTGAGATAAACAGGCTTCTAGTCTGTATGGACACACCTCTACTTATGTTCTTACACCTCCACACACGGAGTCTGAGAGAATGCTTGAGTGTAGCATGAAATCAGTCCTCATGGGGCTGCATTGTTTTTTCTATTGTGGTGAGCTTGGCCACACCTGAGTGCAGTAACATCAATGCAGTGAGTGTCTCAGCCTGAGCGCCTGGTGCTTTTGTTCATGACATATTACAGGCAGATGCTTATGCCAGACAAATGAGTCTGGAGGTACCAATCATCCTGGCCAGTTGCGCGTTGTCACCTCAAGCCTGGTGTCAAGCCGGCTGGGCAGGAGAAGTCTTGCTGTGGCTGGCTGCGTGCACAGCTCATGCTGTCATCAGGCTCCAGGCTGCAGCTGTGCTTGTTTTCAAGAGTTCTCTGGGAGTGCAGTTCATTCACAATGTGGCAGGGACAAGCCATACCAATCTAGGAGGTCGAACTGTCTCCCTGGTGTAAGTCAGTGGAGGCTTGCTGGCCTTGGTGGAGTTGTGCCCGGTTACACTTCTGGGGCCTGCGGCTCATCCAGCCAATGTCCCATGAGCTGGACTCACTTTGTGGTGTTCCTTACTCCCTCTTCTGACTTGATGCACCCAATCCTACCTGGTGTGCAGGGGCTGCACTGGAATGTGAGCTGTTGTGCAACTGGGAGGAGAAGCGGTTTCCATGTGAGAGGGCAGGGAGGGCAGGAACCATCCAGAGCACTGGAGGAGAAAACCTAAGCATAAAGAGCTTGGAAAGGGTGCATTACTTGTGCATGCACAGAAAAGACTTCCTTCTATCCTCTACCACGGTGGCAGAAGGAAATGTGCTTTCTCTGGCCTTTAACATTGATGTTGCATTCAAGGGGAGTCTCATCTGTTCAAAAACAGATGTGTGATTTGAAGAAGAGTAGCAAGACCTTTTCATTTTGCTAATCCTGTTCCTGTCTCTGCTTCTATTCTCTTCTCCCACCTCCAGTTGCTGAGCATGAAGAGCTGGAGTGACATGAGGCAAGAGGTGATGTTTCTGACCAACGTGAATGCCTCAAACTCCTCTACGCAGATTTACCAGGCTGTATCACGCATTGTCTGTGGCCATCCCGAAGGTGGAGGGCTCAAAATTAAATCCCTCAACTGGTATGAGGATAACAATTACAAAGCACTGTTTGGAGGCAACAGCACTGAAGATGATGTAACTAACTTCTATGATAACTCCACAAGTAAGTGTTACCCTGGCATGGCCTGAGGTCCCATCTACATTGCTAGTGTTTCCCAGACTTCTGCAGATGAAAGCAGGTGGTCCTGAGGGACAGCATACCTTCTATTTCAGAAAGGCATGCACATGCTGCCTCCTGCACATGCCCGTAAGGCCAGCAAGGGTATCAATGTGCAAGGGAATCCCATGGGCCCTGTGTAGAGTCCACAGAAGGCTGTGCAGTGGACCTTGTTCAGAAGGAGAGGGAGCACGGTCATGTGCAGCCTTTGGAAATCTGGACAAATCTTTTCTGGACAAATTTTGCTCATGCCATGCAGTGGGGTTGTGGGAGCGGTGCAGAACTAGAAGTGTGGCTCCTAATGCTGGAGGCTACCTGAGTGCTCCATGTTTGCTACCCAGACTGTGGAGGGTTGGGCTGAAAGGGGCTTTTTGTGGAGCTTTGCAGGAGAGGAAGGTTTTTGTTGTCTGACAAATGCTGTGCTTTCAACTGTGTCTTTCCTTAAAGCCCACACAAGTGGGGCATGTGCCTTCTGCAGTTGTCACTGTGCTGTTCAGCCACTCACCCTTGTCCTCTCCTCCTCAGCACCCTACTGCAATGACCTGATGAAGAACCTGGAATCCAGCCCGCTTTCCAGGATTATCTGGAGGGCTTTGAAACCCTTGCTGATTGGGAAGATCTTGTACACTCCAGATACACCAGCCATCAGGAAGGTCATGGCTGAGGTAACTCTAGCCCTATGCTCTGATATGTAGAATGAGGTATGTCCTCTGGCTGTGCAGCTTAGCTGCTCTGTGTTAAATTGGGCCCAAACACAAGCCTAGAAAGGATTGCCTGCAAAGCACAGCCTCCCTAGTCTCTCACCTCCCACGTACTTGCTGTTGATGGCTCAAGGAGAAAAGGCCAAGCTGAAGTCTTTTTTTCTAGACTTGGCTGGAAGCTTTCGTGGTGGTACCTTTTGATTATCCACAGGCTTTGCATCTCTGATGTGGAATATGGGAGTGGGGAAGACCTCAATAAACCTTCAGGTGTCCTTCCTCTCCTCCACTGCAGGCTGCTCAGAGGATCCTTAATCATTTCCGATTGTGGTTTACCTAATGTGCTTTCTAATTCCCCAAGCTCCCTCAGCAAGACTCTTCTGGCACGTGGGGAGGGGCTGCCTCTGCGTGCCCTTCATCTCCAAGGCAAGAGTCATTCTCCTTCAAGCCTTGAAAGGCAGCACTCAGCCACAGGCATCCACACTCCCTGTTGTTGTTTTCTTTTCAAGTGCACTTTATTTTCCCTACTCTGGTCCTTGCAGAAGCTGAGCTGCTGTTTGAATATAAGCAACACTCAGTACTTTTCTTGACAGGTCAATGGACCCTCTCAGCCCGCAGTGTATCTCTGCCAGCTTTTGGAAATAACCTTCCTCTCCCCTTTGCCAACAGGTGAACAGGACATTCCAGGAGCTGGGTGTGTTTCGTGACCTCGGGGCTATGTGGGAGGAGATAAGCCCAAAGATTTGGACCTTTATGGAAAGTAGTCAGGAAATGGATCTCATTCGGGTCAGTATGGTGTCCTTGCCAGAACCACCACTGTCGTCCTCTGCAATAAGTGATGAAATACTTACTTCAGGTGGTGCTTCAGTGCTGAGCTGGGCAGATAAATAGCGTGGATGAGACCCCTTCTTGAAACATGTTGTGGTTGTACCAATCTTGCTTTATGCTTGACATTCCTTCTGTCTTGTAGCAACCTGCTGCAAACAGGAGCAGTGCATGTTTAACACCCATTTCTAATCTGTCTCTGTGGGTAAATGGTCTGTTTCTTCCACAGTGTTCCCCTAATGTGCTATGAATATCTGGCTTGGGATATTTTTGTAAACTGGGGACCTGTGTGGTTGGAGACATGTTCAGCTCCCTATGCTGTGCACTGCACAACAGAGCTCTCATAGCAGCAATGCAAGCAGCCATATACTCAGATGAGATCCTGAAAGGTGCCAGGTGGCCTCAGGCGGCATTGGGTATAGTAGGAATTGAATTGTTACCGTGCTAGAGCTGAACCTAGATTCCTGGCACTAATCTGGCACAAATCTTAGAAAATTTAGAGTTGCATGCTACACTTAATTATGTAGTACTTGGGTGCTCATGGGAGAAGGGCAGACATCACCCTGATTACTTCGTAACGTGCCATGCATGCTAGACCATGAAGAAGGGGCTGGGAGTCTTGCTCAGGTTTGACACACTTTCTGCTAGCCTGTTGGCTCCCTGGAGCATTGTGCCAGGTGTTAGACCTGCATTACTGGGGCATTATCTGCTTAAGTGGCTTAGTTCACTGTTGCTTCCCTCAGGTGCAACTCTGAGGGGTGGATGTTTGCACCCAGTGCTGATGTCTTTGGAAGCACGGGAATGTAAAACTGGGATCATGCAACAGGGAGTTGTAGAGTAGCTTTTTCTGCTGTCTCTGCAAGACAGCTGGTTAGGTGTCTAGTGCAGCTGTTATACAGAGACTTCCCCAGGTCTTTTAAGTCTTGAAGTTTACTCTTCCTTTACCCCAAGGTAGTGCTGTGCTGAATAGTCTCTGACCTGCCCTGTGCACTTCCCCATCAAAACGACGTACTAGAGGGTCAGAGACATAATTTTCAACACTCTGTGCTGCTGTTGGCTTCATGAAAGTTAATTCTGTAGATGTTGCATCAGGGAAGTGAGAAATGGGGCCACCAACTGTAAATTGAACCATTTGCTGCAGAGAATGCAGACAGAAAGTCAAGGTTTGGATATTGGTTTGCAGTCATGTCCTTTGAAAAGTGAATGTTGCTATATATTTTTTTTTTTAAATGGGCGCTGGGCTTTTATGGTGTTGTGTGTTATGCTTCTTGTTAACCCTGCTGGCTTTGGTAGTTCTTGATCTTCCCAGCAGTCTAGTCTCTTCCTCTGTATTGGCACAGTTGCAGGGGTTCATTTGTTGTCATCTGTGGCATTTCACACAAGCAGCTTTTGGGCAGCATCTCATTCAGTTGAGAGGTACAGCATGGATCACTTGTACACGAATAGGCTGAAACAGAGTTGCCTGTTTGTTGCTGCTTTCAAGAGGGAGGTTGATCCTTTGCTGCGTGTTAGCCACGGAGGCTGGGTGACCGGTCATTACCTCCCAACTTTCTGGGTTGTGCAATCTGCTTTGCTTCCTGCTGAAGGAGAGGAAAGTGCTTTGTTTGCCTATCTCTGGCACTTCCAGCTCGATGGTAATGAGGCTGCTAACTTCAGAGAGGACAGCACGTGCCCTTGGAGTTAAGGAGCTTTAATGTTGCGTGAGGAGGCAGACCCCCTTCCATGCGGGCATGGTGCCCTTCCTGCTGTGGAGAGTGGCTTGAGCCAACCTTTGGAGACCAAATGTGAAGAGAGTGCAGCACAGCAGATCACTGTTTGCTAGGATTTCCCTTGCATGTGTTCTCCTTTGCCAGCTTGACCTGTTCTGTTTTCCCCGTTTGTGATGCTGTTTTTGTAACTGTGTGACCTGTTACTTTCTTGCTTGCTGGTAACAAGAGAGCACGGGGAAGCTGCTCGCCTCTCTGCTTCATTCTTCGTTTTGGCAGAAAATCAATTTCCTGTTTTTATTGGTTGGGATTTTTACAATTCCCTCTCTTGTGGAGAGGTTTTTTTCCTCTCTTCTACTTCATTTCAACTGTGTCTTTACAATTAATGCTCCCCTCCTGTCTGCCCTTATATTGTTTGCCTAGAGGACCGATTACTGCTTCCATGCCAGGTGCTTCTACCTGGACTGTGCTTCTGTGGTGCATTGTGCCATACACATAGTGGGGCAATAGCCCATCCTTAGAAAGCTAGCAGTTAAGCCAGGTGAAAAAACCACTGTTGCAGATAGGAGAACAGAGAGGTAGGAGATCATAGCTGCTTCAGCTAGCCCTGATGGCACAACTGCAAAATATGTAAAAAAACCCATCCAGCCTCTGGTGCTGGTATTTCTGCTCAGCACAGTGACAGTTCAGCCTCCAGCTGTGCCACAGCCGCTCACCATCCTATCTGGAAGCAGAGGTTTGTTCGGGAGAGGTGAGCAGACCTTGGCAACCACCATCAGCCAAATGCATTTCTCCTGAACACATATTTCCCTCTCTTCTGTTCTGCTGGTGCAAGACCTGCTTTGCATCTGCGAGGTGCAGAGCCATATGTGGCTCTCTGCTGCCCTCTCCTTGGGAAACTGGTGGCAGGACAAGGAGGCAGCCAGCCTGCAAAGCACACCTCATGGAGTAGCTATACCAGGGGAGGCACATCCTTTGCAATGAGAGGGTGAGAGGAAGGACCCCACCATGCTGATCTTCTGAGTATGGCAGAGGGCCTTTCCCTGCGCGTTTTAAAAAGAGGTTTTCCCCAGTGGTACTTGTTTTCATGACGAGAAAGGAGACCTAACATTAATTCTCAACAACTATTTCTCCTTTGAAAACAAAATATCCACAGACGCTGCTGAAAGGCAAAGCTCTCTGGGACCTGCACTTGCCAACTTCCAACTGGACAGTGGAGGACGTCGCTCATTTTCTGTCAAACCATCCAGAGGACTTTGAGGCAACAAATGGCTCAGTATATACCTGGGTGGATGCCTTCAATGAGACGGACCGGGCTATCCAGACCATCTCCCGCTTCATGGAGGTGAGATCCTGCTAGTGTGGGCAAGCAAGAAGCAGCTTCGTCTCCAATCGTGCAGTGGGGCATTCCTGGGAAGGGAAGATACATGTTCCTCAGTCCATTTTCTGCAAATGACCAGGCTTTAGTAGGGCTAAATGCACAGCATGCTAGAAAATACCAGTTATTCAGGTGCCTAAATATAGATGTAGGAACCTGACTGTAGGCCTTGTTCTTGAAGATTTCACTTTGGCTTTGCATGTGGTTTCCCACCCTGTTGTTACTGGGCGACTGAGAGCTGCTGCTTGCAGCGGCAGTGTAACAGCTCGTACTTCGATCTGTGTTTTCAGCTGGGGACTGTGGTGAAGCTAGCAGCTGCTTTAAGCTGAGGAAGACATAGAGAATAATGAAATTTGTTCTATTTGTTACTTGGTCATCTAGGCAGATGGGTGCGAACAGAAACAGGCTTTGGCGTGTCAGGGGCATTTGGGTCTCTCTGCTGATTTTTAGAAGCTTTGAATCAGACTTAGTTTATTGGTAACAGAGAAAATAAGACTATCTATGGAAATTGGTGCTTGGATGGGATTGTATAGCTAGTATTACAATGCTGCGTAACCTTTTGTCCAGAGAATACCTTTGCTGGAGTATTCTCAGTGATACATGCTTGACTGGCAGGTGACCGTGAAGCAGGAAAAAATGACATCTCTGGTAACTTGCTGGGCTACCATGAGCTATTGCAAAGTAGTCCAGTGCTGCAGCCTTTTCTTGGGCATGGCATTACTGTTGCGGAGTTCTCCTTTTTTCTCCCTCTCAAACATAAACAAAGTATATTTTGGTTTGGTAAATTATCCCATAAACACTTGAAAATCTGTCCCTGTCTAGTGCGTCAACTTGGACAAACTGGAGCCTGTGGCCACAGAGGTCCGGCTTATAAACAAGTCGTTGGAGCTTCTGGATGAAAGGAGGTTCTGGGCTGGCATAGTCTTCACTGAAATAGCTCCCAACAGCATAGAGCTCCCTCAACATGTCAAATACAAGATACGCATGGACATTGATAATGTGGAAAGGACGAATAAGATCAAGGATGGGTGAGTCCTGACAAGCTGCCTTATGAACAACTTCGTATGGGGGGTGCCAGTGATGAGGATTTCTAACAGAAAGGTCTTGTTCCCCTGGTGCAGATACTGGGATCCTGGTCCCCGGGCTGATCCCTTTGAGGACATGCGCTATGTTTGGGGAGGCTTTGCCTACCTGCAGGATGTGGTGGAACAGGCCATCATCAGGGTGCAGACAGGCACAGAGAAGAAGACAGGAATTTACGTGCAGCAGATGCCCTATCCGTGTTACGTGGATGACATGTATGTATGCAGACTGCTTCAAAGCTCCCAGGAGGATTGTGGCTTGGGAGGCATGGGCTCTTGTCACTCTTCAGGCATGGTTTATGTCCCTACTGTCAGTGGGGGAGCAGTCTCCTTAGTGTTCCTAACCCATGGAATTAGAGCACCTGCATGAAGGATTTAGAATATGTAATGACCTGCAGAGTCCTTCCCAGAGAAGGACGACTGCCTGTACAGGACTTTCACATACAGAGTGCATTCCTGAGATGTGCCCATATCCCCACACCTGATACAGGCAAAATAGCGCTGGGAAAAAAAGCAGAGACCTAGACATGGGAGAGTGGAAAGACAACAGTTGAGAACAGTTCCCAGGAACGTCAGGTTTCTACACCTGCTCTTCCACTGAGCAGCACTTGCAACTCCAGCTGCCACTCTGGGCTGGTGATGTGCTCTAGACCCGTCAGCCACACTGCATGGTGAGACACTGATCCTGTGTCATGCTATGCACATGAGCTGCTTTGTGTGGTGAAGCCTTAGCCATCACCATGCTCTGCTAGCCCTTGAGTGGTACATGAAGTTGCACTGATGTTTCTCACTCTGTTCTCCTGCCTCCTTTCTTTCCTCCTCTCAGATTTCTGCGTGTCATGAGCCGCTCCATGCCTCTCTTCATGACGTTAGCCTGGATCTACTCAGTGGCTGTGATAATTAAGGGCATTGTGTATGAGAAGGAAGCCCGGCTGAAGGAGACGATGAGGATTATGGGACTTGACAATGGCATTCTTTGGCTAAGCTGGTTCATTAGCAGCCTCATTCCTCTTCTGATGAGTGCAGGCCTGCTGGTGCTGATCCTTAAGGTGAGTTGACTGGTTTGGTCTGTGGCAGCAGAATCTAGAGCCTTGAGGGCCTGCTAAGCAGTAGTCTGCACTGGCACACTGGGGAGGAGTCAGTGGGGTGTGGGTTGATCAGCAACTTTTTGGGAACAGGGTTTTGGAACAAAACAGGGCTCAGTGGCTTAAAAAGTGGGAGGGGCTGTAGGAGATTCAGTGCTCTTGAAAAGGTGCTTCTGGTACTGCACCACTTCTGGTGAGGCTGTTGTGCAAATTGCAGCAAGCCCAGCCTTCCCTGAGCTGCAGCTCTGCAGACTGGCTTGTACTAGAGCCACCTTGGAGAGCCCTTTAAAGACTGATGCACCTGTTGTTTTCCTGCCAGATGGGGAATCTGCTGCCTTACAGTGACCCTAGCGTGGTGTTTGTCTTCCTCTCAATCTTCGGTGTTGTAACCATCCTCCAGTGCTTCCTCATCAGTACCGTGTTCTCCAGGGCCAACCTGGCAGCAGCCTGTGGCGGCATTGTCTATTTCACACTGTACCTGCCTTATGTGCTGTGTGTTGCCTGGCAGGACTATGTCAGCTTCTCACTCAAGATCTTTGCGGTGAGTCTTGAGGAAACTGTCCTGGGTACTGGACCTCCATCAGTATGGCACTCAGCAACTCCCTAGCTGAAAACTTGTAACAAGGGGGTGAGGTGGCAAAAGGAAGATAATTTTCCAGTGTGGGAGGCTATCAGGGCTGGGTGCCTGAACCTGCTAGGAGCTGCTGGGAAGGTTCTGTTGGCCAGACTAAGCTGCCTTGATCTCCGTACGCTGTGGTGCTGTACCACCAGATATGCAGGCTGAAGGAACAGCTAGCTGCCTTTCCTCTGCATAGCACTTCTTACTTGTCTGGAGAGGGTGGCTGTTACTGATCTCTTCCCTCACATAGAAGTCCAAAGAGTGAAGGAAAGAAAATAGGGAAATAAACAATTCTGAGTCGTGACACAGCAGAGACTTCAGGTCTTGCTTGCTTGTTGGAGCCAAAACTGAGTCTGCCACTACCTTTCTGCTAATACAGTCATGCTCCTTGGACCTTTGACTTTTCCTATAAGGCTTCTGGACTATGTCCCTTAGCCTTGTGCTAAGGCTGATCTGCCCAGTTGGAGAGTAGTTGTGAAAAACTGAACGCATGTTTATGCCTCCCATTTGCAGAGCCTGCTGTCTCCGGTAGCCTTTGGCTTTGGTTGTGAATACTTTGCACTGTTCGAGGAGCAGGGAGTTGGTGTTCAGTGGGACAACTTCTTTGAGAGCCCATTGGAAGAAGATGGCTTTAGCATCACCACCTCTGCTGTCATGATGTTGTTCGACACCTTCCTATATGGGGTCATGACCTGGTACATTGAGTCTGTCTTCCCAGGTGAGGTCTGCTTCTGAGGTAGGATCATGTCTTCACACCTTTAAATGGATCCTTTGACCCTACTCATTTGCCAAAGTGCAAATTGAACCCACTTTTAAGCAGAGCTGCAGAAAGGTCATGGAGGAAAACCACAGACTAGTTGTTGCTGCTAATAGCAATGACTGTTGCCCAGCACAGAGGCTGTGCCCCGTTGTGAAGATGGCTGAGCTAGTCCCAGAAGCTTTGCTACACTTCAGCTGTTCCCTTCTCTGAAACGTTAAGACCCTGCTGCTGGGAGGGGTTGAGAGTATCAGTTGCCTAGCACCTTCCAGCACACGGATTTTAAGCCTAAAGTGAAGTTTAGGGAAAGAGATATCTTTTAACCCCAAAGTCTGGCAGTGTCTTTGTCACAAAAGATCTCTTAGTCCTGCCTAACCTAGAGGCTTACTGTGGGTAGAGTACTTTCCTTCTTGTCCTGAAAGCTAATATGAGAAAAGGGGCATAGGTAGTCAGGCTCATGTAATGCTTCTCTCTTTAGGCCAGTATGGGATTCCCAGGCCCTGGTACTTTCCTTTCACAAAGTCCTATTGGTTTGGTGAGGAACCACAAGACAGGCAGCACCCTCATCCTGACCAGAAGGGGCCTTCGGAAGGTGAGTGCTGAACACAAAGCCTTTCTGCAGTGAAGTGCTGTGGTCTGCCTTTTTGAAAGGAGAGTCCAAGGACAGCAGGACTGGCATGGATAAAGTGAAATTGGTCATCCCTTTGTTACTACAGTTTGGGTGTGCTGATCAGGTACTTTGCCCACTTGAATGTAGGTGGGTACTCCAGCCTCATGGCGTTGAGAATTCCTCCCATTTTTGCTGACCCTGGTGTCACTGGAGGTCTCCCAAATCCCAGATGAGCCCAGTAGAGAGAAACGAACTAAAGGACAACTTCTGTGGAAGGTTCCTGTCCCTGAGGAAGAAATATCATTGGTTCTTCGTATAGCTCATTTCTCCTTGGATCTCTATAGACTTGAGGGAATATGATGTTTGTTACAACTCCCACACAGTTGCTATTAAAAACTATCATATCTCTCTCTAATTTGCTCTGTTTTCTTCCAGTCTGCAAGGAAGAAGAGCCTATGCATCTGAGCCTTGGTGTTTCCATCCAGAACCTGGTCAAGGTTTATCGTGATGGCAAGAAAGTTGCTGTAGATGGTCTCACACTGAACTTTTATGAAGGACAAATCACCTCCTTTCTGGGACATAATGGAGCAGGGAAAACCACTACGATGTAAGAACAAAATAATGCTTTAAGACAGTCAGAGAAGTGACTCTGAATTCTGTGGTTTCTATCAATATGGTAGAGGTAGCTGCACGACTGCAATGTGCAAGCTGGTGCAGGCTAGGGTGCTCCAGTGACTTCAGTGGAGCTCTGCTGATTTACCCTAGTTGTGCAGCTGCCTCAGGAGATGCAGGGGACTGAAACTGGAGGTGGTTCAGGTTGAGGCTGTGCTGAATGCATCTGCTAGCAGTGTTTTTCAGTAATGTCATTTGTGATTCTGACTTACCAGTGTAAGGAAACAAGTTGGGACTGAAAGGACAAGAAGCTTTTAAAGGAAAAAATATTTCCTTCAAGAAGAGTCCTGTGGGTGTGCTTCATCACTGTTAAAACCACAGGAGCTGATAGTTTTTTATCCATTAGTGAGATGTTTCTCAGACTACTTTTTTGATGTGGGAGTTCCCCAGGGCTTCTACCCCACTCTTCGAAGCTTCCTCCATCCTGGCATGTGCAGCAGCCATTTCCTAGTGGTGGAACTTGCTTATCTGTTGTGTTTGTCCTTCAGGTCCATCTTGACTGGCTTGTTCCCTCCGACCTCGGGTACAGCCTTCATCCTGGGCAAAGATATCCGCTCTGAGCTCAGCACCATCAGGCAGAACCTGGGTGTCTGTCCACAGCACAATGTGCTGTTTGACTTGTGAGTAGCATCTGTGCGGTGCGGGGCTGGTGTTATTCAACAGACGTTTGGGTTCTTTAGGAGACAGTAGTGTGCTTTCGGCTAGGACAGTCCTATCTTTACCTGTGTGCATGGTGTGAGACAGCAAGATGGTGTGAGATTGGTACAAGGGCATTCTGTTTATTAGCATGTTCATATTTGTGCCTGTGAATTATTTAAAAGAGCCTACACTTTAATCTTTTGCCTCTCTTTAAAATAAATCAACTCGATTACACTTAATTAGGCCAACTGTTTCCCCAGTGCCTAGTGGTTTGGGATGCTTGGGGTCCCCTTAAAGAAGGATTGTTTACATTAGTGCTGAACAGCCACACCCTGAAATCAGGCCCAAGCTGTGCACACCCAGTCTGTAGGTTCTTCCTTAAACCTCAACCTTAAAGATGTTTTCCCAAGCAAACAAACATGCTTGCTATAATGCTAATGCAAGGGATGAATCCCAGCATGGTGTTCTTAGCTGTGCCCTGAGCCTGCTCCTGTTCTGTAGGCTGACTGTGGAGGAGCACATCTGGTTCTATGCTCGGCTCAAAGGGCTGCCGGAAAAGAAAGTGAAAGAGGAGATGGAGCAGATGGCAATGGATGTCGGTTTGCCCCACAAACTGAAAGCTAGGACGAGCAAACTCTCTGGTAGGTTCAGCTACTTTTACACTTCTCTGCTGCTTCCTCAGCCCCACAAAAACTCTAGGGTTTCACAGAGGCTGCATCATGGACCTTGGCTGGATCCTCCAATTAAACACGGACTACCACCCAATTAAGCATTTAAGGAAATCTGTTATTTATTAAGTCCCTAATCAGTCTATCTTGGTAAACTTAACAATCTTACACTATCTTCTGCTTTCTAATGGCAATAACAAGTCACTTTCTCAGAGTATTTTGTACTTGTTTCCATCATGACATAGTCCAGCTACGTGTGGTATGTATTCTCCAAGTGCTTACTAATGTGTGTGGGTTTTATGGGTTTAGGTGAGAGTGGCTCAGACCATAATGTCCAAGTGCTTGTGGTTTGTGAACTGTATGTGCATTTCTTATGCTGACTTCTGCTTCTTCAGTTGGTGTCCTGGAGTGTCCTTGCTCTTTGTTCAGAACCAGCAGGATTCCTGTATCAGTCTGTACCAGATAGTTGAGAGACTGAGACTCCTTTGTTTCTGACTCAACTGTCAGCACAGACTGTGAATTTGACCTTGGGAAGGGAAAGCAGGTGACCACAGGTTGGCTTTAGTATTGAAGACTCTAATATAATTCCTTGCTGCTGCCTCTGGCACCCTTCCACGGGAGGGGTGTCTCTTGGGGACCTATTTCTGCAGCTCAGGCTCTGGAGACCTGTGCTTCAGGTCCTCGAATACGGTTAGGCCTCCAAGCTGGTGACTTGCTGCTGCCGATGTTGAGTAGTATGATTCACTTATGGAAGGGCTTGCAAGGTGTAGTTTCCTGCAGTAAGAGGAGATGTCACTGCACTGAGAGAAGACCATTCAGATGAATTATGCTCTGTCCTGGAGGTGATGGGACTCTGAAGACGTAAAACAGTAGCAGTGCTTTGTCTTCTCAGTATACAATTCTGCTTTCTCTTGGAGAGCTCATTATCCACTGTGCTGCAGCTGTTGCTTTTCCCCTCATGTCTGCCTCACCCTGAACACTTCTTTCTTCTTGTGCCTGTCAGGTGGCATGCAGAGGAAGCTCTCGGTTGCCTTAGCCTTTGTTGGTGGCTCCAAGGTTGTCATTCTGGATGAGCCGACAGCTGGGGTAGATCCTTATTCTCGCAGAGGGATATGGGAATTGCTCCTGAAGTATCGGCAAGGTGTGTGGTCCTTTTCTCTACTCCTAATGAATGTGTCATGGAAAGCAAAAGAAAATCAATCTGATTCATGATTGTTCCCAAAATAGCAATGTGTCTTTGCAAATCTATTGTTGCCTGCGCTGAGGAAGGAACAAAGCATGCAGGACAGGGATGTTCTGATCTCTCATCTGTCCTCCTTTCTCACTCTGTTCGTGCCAGAGCTCATGAACAAAGTCAGAAATTCACCCTTGGTTTGTGAACAGCAATGTCCTGTTCTGCTCTGCGCAGCCAACGTTGGCTGACATGGAATTAACCTGCCTTTGCTCAGCATGACAAAGGCCTGCAGAGAGTGAGGAAAGTAAACCCATGACAGCAGTTGTGAACATTTTCCATACTGCTAGCCTCCTTCAAAGGAGTCTGGACTTGTGGCATCAACCCCCCATCCAAATTCATGGCAACATCCAAATGATTCTGGCTGTGGCTTGGGAACACAGGTATGGTTGGCTTACCGGCAGTGTCTTCCTTTGCTTTCTTCCAGGCCGCACTATCATTCTCTCCACACACCACATGGATGAGGCAGACATTCTGGGGGACCGGATTGCCATCATTTCTCATGGCAAGCTCTGCTGTGTTGGCTCTTCTCTCTTCCTAAAGAACCAGCTGGGAACAGGCTATTATTTGACACTAGTCAAGAAAGACGTGGATTCCTCTCTGAGCTCCTGCCGAAACAGTAGCAGCACAGTGTCCTTTCTGAAAAAGGTACAGCTGACGCTTTCTGCTCATATTCATTCTTCCTGCATGAAATCTTAGGCTTATGGGAAGCAGCAAGTAAGATTTTAAATCGTAGAATGTCTCAAAGAGAAATCCCTTACTCTTTAAAAAAGTGTTACTTGCTTTTATAGGTACTACGCCAGATCATGTCTGGTTGAACTGTTGTACTGGACGTACATCCCCATTACAGTTTCTTTCAATGCTGGTAGTCCAAAGCTGTTCACAGAGATACAGAACAGATGAAGTGCACTGACTTCTATAACTGTGACCTCTTACTTGTATTTCAGCCCTTTGTGGTGGTATGTCACCATTACTTTCTGACTCCTCTGAGGAGTATCCAGCATGTTGCTCCATCTGCTTGGAGTTACCTAGAGTGTAGCGTCTGGTGGGCCTCTTTTTGATTAAACAGCAGGAAACAACGATTGTCCTCTCTTTTGTGACCAGGATGACAGTGTCTCCCAGAGCAGCTCTGATGCTGGCCTTGGCAGTGACCATGAAAGTGACACACTGACAATAGGTGAGGCTTGGAAAAGAATGTAAGTTTCAGTCCCAGTGCTGACATTGCTCTATTTTTGATGTTGGACAACTGCCTTAACCTTGTGTCCCTGTGTGGCTACAGTCTTGGGACAATTATTAAATTCACAGAAAAGGTATTCTTAAATAGGTAAGTGTTGGAACATTTTTCTTTGGTGAGCCATTTTGGGTTCAAGCTTTCCTGAAATTTCATAACCAGAGATTATATAGTTGTTAGGCCTGTTAGCAATCTGTAACGTTTGCTGGTGAACTGTATGTCAGTGGCTTGCAGGGCTGCCAGTAGCATGTCAACGTCTTCCCAAATTCTGCAAATAAAAGGAATAGCCAGGCTTGGGTCCAGGCTTTTGTCCAAGTTTGTGTTAAATGTAAAAAGAAACCAGATTTTCTATGGAATAGCTACTTTCCAGCGATGTCCCGTTTCCCCTCTTTTCCTTCCAGCAGAGTTTCTCAGATTGAACTCTTACTTCCACATAATGAGCAGCAACAAGATGAACACCATCCTTTTCTATTTGTTCTTCTAGATGTCTCTGCAATTTCAAATCTCATTACAAAACATGTTCCTGAGGCAAGGCTAGTGGAGGACATTGGCCATGAATTAACCTACGTCTTGCCGTACAAAGCTGCTAAAGAGGGCGCCTTCGTGGAGCTGTTTCATGAAATAGATGACCGTCTCTCTGATCTTGGCATTTCCAGCTACGGGATCTCTGAAACCACCCTGGAGGAGGTGAGCGAGCTGAAGATTCTCTTTTGACTTACACTAGGCAAAATGAATCATGGCAGAAATAAGAATGAGACGAGTCTTGTCTCTTCCTGTAAACATTTATTGTGGAACAGGCAGCTTTGTGTTCCTCTCCAAAATGGATTGTCTTCTGCCCTGTTTAGGTTTGTGCTCATAGAAGTGTGCATTAAGAACTGCAGTATAGTACAGGCAAGTATATAGACAGGTCCTTTCTACTCCATTGCGCTTTGCTGAGATGCCATGTGAACGTTGGCCCCCAATACGGCTTCTAATGACTGTGTAAACACATCTGAGCTATTTTTATGGATGCATTGTGCTGCACTGAATTGAAAACATACATTTCAGTACTGGAGACCATACTTTACAGAAACCACTTAGACATATGCCCTTGTCAGGAACGTTTTTAGGGTTTGTTCCTTGTGGCTGGGTTTGAACTGACAAGTCTCCCTTTCTTTATCTCAGAAGTGTCATGCACTTTATCCCCTAAGCATGGTGTTACATGTTGACATTGCCCTCTAGGTCCTCCCACAGCTGTGAAGGCCTTGGCTGCTATCTGCAGTTTGAAAATGGTTTTATTTCTGGTTTAGGAGAATCCATGGGACAAGCTCCATAAAGGTGCCTATTCAAGCACAAACAGGAATGTGAGCACTGTCAGACTAGGAGGAATATGGGATTCCCCAAATTTAGTAACTAGGTCTTTATCTGAGACATAGAAGAGACCATGTGTTTGAGATGCACTGAGAACTGACATTGGAAAGAGGGAACGGCTGGTATGTGGTTACAGGCTGGCTCCTGGAAGCTGGAGAGAAGCCACAAAGTCCGTGTCCCCATCACACAGGGGATAAACCACGCATCCTCTGTTCTTGTGCTGCGTCTGTCAGTCTTGTGCTCTGTCATGGTATCTCCTGAAGCAGCCCCCACAGTATTGCTCCCGTTCTGATTTTCACTGACACTTACTGTGTTTTTTCAGATCTTCCTGAAAGTGGCCGATGATAGCGGTGTGGATGCAGAAACCTCAGGTGGGTGTAGTTGCCTCCTACAGTGTTGAAGGGAACTTCAAAGGGAAGTACCCTTTCATGTGGTATTTGTGTTGTTCAAGCAGAAAGTTGACCAAGCCTACATATTTCAAGAGTAAAATCTTGGTGGAGGCCTTAGCTCCAAGGGGAATAAAGAGTCTAGTGGGTATCTAAAATGAGGAGCGTTTCTGGTCTCACCAGCCTCGGGCAGGTGGGTGACCTTTGTGTACAGCAGCATGTACAGCTATACAACGAGACGTGTCAAGGTGTGACAGGCCCTGTTTCAGGCTGAACTGGAACTCTGCTGTACTAGTATTTTTAATGACCTAAAATAGCTGTTCTTAGTATACTTAATGCATGCTTTTATATACTGTTAACTTCTGTTGACTCTGGTAGCATGTTTATTGTGTAATAGTGGAGTTCCTAGTGTTTGAATGTATTGTGAATTACTTGACACTACTGTCTACTCTGAGGAAAAGGAAAAACTCTTGACAGGGTCAGACAGCAGTAGGGATCAAATTACTTTCTCTTTCTGAGAGCAGCTTATTGCACCAAGTGCTTCTGCCAGCATTTCCTGATAAACAAGTGCTAGCAAATTGCACTTGGAGTCATATGAATATTAAGTGAGACTTTTCTAACAGTGAGAGTAGCCTGCAGTTTCCATGGCTAAATGAAAAAAAAAGTGTGCAGTGCGCTGGAAGAAGCTTCTAGGACAGCACATGAAAAATGGGGCATAAAACAGGTGACCCTTGCAGAGTTGACAGTCTTGGTTTTACTTTTACCTGCACTGGAGTCACTCCATATCAGCTCCTCAGTTTGCAAATGAAAGATGTGTAAAATGAAAATGTTATTGCTTTGGTTTTTTGGGGGCTAATTGGACATTAATTGAAGCAGATCAGCTAATCATTACTGCATTATTTTCAGATGGGACATTGCCAGCCAGAAGGAACAGACGCGTGTTTGGAGACAGACAGAGCTGCCTTCGTCCATTTACAGAAGATGATGCATTTGATCCTAATGATTCAGACATAGATCCAGGTATTGCTGAGGCTCAAGCCTGTTTTATTCTTGTGGACACTCTTTCATATTATAAATTCTGCAGATCATAAGGCTTAGACTGCCAAAGGAGTGGTGGTTTATTTGCTTTTAGGAATAGTGGACAGTGCAGTACCCACAGCCTGCTCAGTCCTCCCATCAAGGCTCAGAGACGTAAGGGTGAAAATGCATTATTGTGAATTTCTGTTGCTGTCTCTGCTCATCACACTCTCTTCTTTTTTTTTTTTAATGAGAGAGAGTAGCTGCTCCAGTGGTCATCTTCTGTGTGCAGCACAGAAGTGCCCAGAGAACATCTCTGTGAGCTTTTGAATGAAGGTCATTTCTTCTTGCTAGCAGAATCCAGAGAGACAGACCTTCTCAGTGGCATGGATGGGAAAGGATCCTACCAGATGAAGGGCTGGAAGCTCACCCAGCAGCAGTTCATGGCTCTGTTGTGGAAGAGGCTGCTTATTGCCAAGAGAAGCCGGAAGGGCTTTTTTGCTCAGGTGAGAGCACCCAACATGTGCAGGGTCCCTCAGAAGGAATAGCTCTGGACCATGCATTGTATGCAGAGTTGAAGCTGAGGAGAAAACTCAGGGGAATATGGATAACTAAAACTGGTCTTCACTGCACAACTGGGCAAAAGGGGGCCTGTGCAAGTGAAAGAAGGTACATGATAACCAAGTGGTTACAGTACTCCTGCACAGCAAGGATTCAGCTGAGGTTCAAATCCAAATTTGTCCTTGAGAGCAGCATTTGGAGGCTGAATCTTCTGTATTCCAAATGAGTGCCCTGACTGAATGCCAGGTTAGGTTTTTCTTGTATTGGTGTCTAGCAATGCCTTGGTGTAAATAGCAAAGACCTTCCTGGAAAACTTTGAAAAAGTTTTGATGGTTAAGTGACTCACGTGTAGCTCCTGATGCCTCTGGGAACATCTGTTTTAAAAAGGGCTTGCTCTTTCCTTTTCATTTCAGATTGTGCTGCCAGCTGTCTTTGTGTGTATTGCTCTCATGTTCAGCCTGATAGTTCCTCCCTTTGGGAAATATCCCAGCCTGGAATTACAGCCATGGATGTATGATGAGCAGTACACTTTTATCAGGTATGTTTCATGTGGCCTAGAAATAGTGCTAAATCCTACAATTCATTTCTTTGCAAATGTGAGTTACTGGGTTGCTTACCAGGTTGTTTAAATTCATTTAGCTCAGAAGCACATTTTAATAAGAGTCCTGTTACTTTCTTTTTAGAACTTTAAATGCCAGCTCTAACTACTGGCAAGGCCATAAACGTTTCTGAATGGTGCTAGGACTCTAGTAATACTATGCACAAAGACCAGAAGAGTGTGTGTGCTCCTAGGCCAAGCATTCTTCAAAGGGAAATCTCCACCCGTATCCGTTTCCTGAGCTCTTTCACTGTGCTCTCGGTTTTGCTCTGCTGCTGCTTTTACTGTCTTGACTGCTACCCACTGACCTGATCGTGTTTCTCTGCTGTACCCATAGCAATGATGCTCCAGAAGATGCAGGCACTCAGAGGCTTTTGGATGCCCTTCTCGATAAGCCTGGTTTTGGGACACGCTGTATGCAGGGACACTCCATCCCGTAAGTAGAACTCTGGGCTAGGAAGAGGAAGCTCAGCCCTGGCTTCTGGTCACCCAGTAGATTTAGACGGCTTTTGGGAATGACATGGCCAGAGCAGGATTTAAGGCAAAAGAGCTGCAGTTACATTCAATTTTTCTGCTCAGAACCTTTTAGAAAGTTAGCAGCCTCAGCACAGTGAGAGAATGAGGTTTGAGTGCAAGTCTTTACTGACAGAGGTGGAAAGGAGACACTGGTCTTCTCTCTCAAAATACTGCTTGGTCCTGAACATGGAGAAGGACCTGGTCGTGTTGCTGTATGTTGTTGGCTGTACCTATTCCCATCCCACAATCCTCTGTTTCTAGCTGCACTAGAAGCCTAGGTTAGCACACTCATAACTACCAGTGGAAAGAGTGGAGAGCCAGACAGCGTTGGTGTTGTTCCCTAGCTCTGCCACTGAGTTGCTGCATGGCCTTGGGCAAATCATTTGAAGATCCAGGCCATGAGTGCAGAACTGGTGTATAATCTGGGATGGTGTGTTTGTGGTCTGGAAGAACTGCAGCTCGTGTTCACAGGATGATGGGGAATGGGGCAAGGGGCCCTATGTGCTGGCCAGCAGTGGAAAGTAAGCCGTATCCTGCAAAACAGACGTAAGAGCTGGGTTACTCCACCCATGGGGCACAGGGAGGAGGCTGCTCACCGATGCTGCCTTGGAAGAGCAGTATTCTGGTGCCCCAAAGGCAGAAATGTCATCCAAGAAATGGCTGTCTGCCATGATCTTAGACTCATAGAATATTGCAAATTGGAAGAGACCCGTAAGTATCATCGAGTCCAACTCCCTGCTCCTCACAGGACAACTTAAAACTAGACCATATGATTAAAAGCATTGTCCAGATGCTCCTTGAGTTCTGGATGCTGTGCAAACTGACTGAAATTAAGCACTTGTGTGCTGTGGAGCAAGTGAGAAGAGAGGAGGGTCTGGCCAGTGTTAGCCAGCCTCAAGCCTCTTTGACATGGGGATCTGTTAGAAGCTGAGAGCCTGGTCGGTTACTCTCAGCTTTTTGTCTCGGTGAACTCGGGCTCCTTTGAAAAACAGCCTGCCTCTTCTGGGGACTGTGGTGTCTGTTATTCAAATGGCTTGTAAGCAAAGGCCATCAAAGTTGTTTAAAAAACTGAATTTGCCTTGCCTCTTTCCTGACACAGAGACACTCCGTGCACTGTGGGGCAGAAGGAATGGACCACTGCTTCAGTCCCAGACTCAGTCCTGGACATCTTCTTGAAAGGCAACTGGAGCATGGAGAACCCTTCCCCATCTTGTGAGTGCAGCAATGAGAAGATCAAGAAGATGCTGCCTGTGTGTCCCCCTGGTGCAGGCGGGCTGCCACCCCCACAGGTACAGGGGTGCTCAGTGGTGCTGCAATGAGGGATGCTCCTGCGGAGTAGAGTGGCTGGGTGTGATTGTTGTGTGCAGCACTGCACACAGTTTGTTTGACTTGGCATCTGTGTTTTCTGATGGGTGTTTATCTTTGTTTTCCATGGTGGTGCCAGCGTGAGCAGGACACTGCTGACATCCTCCAGAATCTGACGGGACGCAATATATCAGACTACCTAGTGAAGACCTATGCACAGATCATTGGGAAAAGGTAGCTGTTGAACACAGGCTCTCCCTTCCCCACCAAATGCTGCTTGCTGTATGGGGGATGCTGCACAGATCAGGCAAATGGGCCTGAGCAACCCAAACTCTTCAGCAGTGGGCCAGACCCACTGCTCAGCTCCTCAGACTCTCCTAATCAACAGTTTCAGGGATGTTTCTGCTTTATTAGTGATGCTGTCACAGCTCTCAGGGGGGTCTTAGCCTTGTAGGCAGAGTGTGGGGAAAGTACGGGCACCAGCCCTAGGGATTACACTGAAGAGAAGTGGTAGGACATATGCCAGATGCGAGAGACTGTTACACTCTTTTCCCTGGCCATGTACCTGCAGCATGGGTAGGTCTGTCTGTCTTCTTGTTTCATGTATTATACATTGAATTTCTCTTCTGTCTCTACAGCTTAAAGAATAAGATCTGGGTGAATGAGTTCAGGTGAGTTACTGCCTTTTCTCTAGCTTGTATTTGTCCACTAACGCTTAAGCACTGTATTAAGCAGGACAGACCCACCCAGCTTTGCAGGTTTTTTTACATGACTCTTAACTGCCAAATATCGAGGGAGCATGTTTAAGGATCAACTGGGACAACCCCAGAGCACATCATTGGAAAGCATGCCTGCCCTATGCAGAGAGCAGTATTGGCTTGAAAGGATTTGCAGAACCAGCCTACTGGTAGTCCATCCTGGGAGGTGTTATTCTTACAAGCAAGGGAAGCAGGGAGATGTCCTGCTTTGCCTGCACTGACAGCAGAGGATACCTGCATTCATTAAATGGAACATCACACTGAGCAGTCATAAGATGGGTATTCAACTGCAGAAACAAGGAGTAGCAGACATAATGAGTAAGCAGCAATGTAGGAAGATCAAAGTCATTCTTTCACGTAAGAGTGGAGACACTTGCCTTGGATATAGTGCAGAAGGAGACATCTGGGAAGAGAGGAGTGGCCATTTTCTGGAGGTCAGTGAGCAATAAAGTCTTAACATCAATTTCTGTCTGAACTTTCAGGTATGGCGGCTTTTCCTTGGGAGCCAGCAGTTCGCTCATGCTTCCTCCAAGCCATGAAGTCACTGATGCCATTAGTCAGGTGAAGAAAATCTTGGAGCTAGCACAGGTGAGCAGCTGTCCCCCATAAACCCAAGATGCACTAAGGTCAGAGTCGTGTGACTTGGAAGCCATAAAATGAGGAGCATGTGTATGTTAGCTGTGTCCAGTGGCTTCTCCCCATTCCCAGGCTGTTGTCTGGGAGCATCAGAAGGCTTGGGGACATGCTCAGATAAGGCTTACACAGCCCACATTTCTGATGTTGGAAGACAGTGGAGATTACAGACACCTCTGAGTGTTTTGTGGCAGGACAGGGTGGGCTGTCTCAGGGAATTGATAAGTGGTTGCCATCTACTTTAGAACCTCAGTTGAGCCCTCCTGTGCTGAGTCTGCCTTGGCTCAGAAGTGAATTTGGGCCACTGCTTTCTTCTGAGACTGCCTGTGAGCTGCAGTGTCTCTGAAGGTTGCCTGCAACCCTGGTTAATACTTACTGCTGGGGTAAAAGCAGGCCTAAGGCTGACCTCTCTTACTGGTGGTCAGTAAAGAAAGGAAAGCTAGGAGGAAAGCTGCAGTTTCTCAGCCTTCTTACCACCACCAGCTTGGTGGATACAGGCTGCAGAATGGAACAGCAGCTGTCAGAGCTGTGAAAAACATAATGTGACCCCCCTGCTAGACTCCAGGACATGAATAAAGGTATTCTCAGAAGGGAAGTAACTGTCTCTTTGCTGTTTGCAGGGGAGTTCTGGAGATCGTTTTCTCAACAGCTTGTCAAGTTTCATGAAAGGCCTGGATACAAAAAGCAATGTAAAGGTAAATGAACTGGTCCTCAATGCTGTGCCTGCTATTTGAGGCTCTGATAAACTGGAGTTATTTTTAGTTAGCAAAGTCCAGCAGTTTGCCTTGGACAGCTGTGCAGACCAGATCTCTCTGTATTCGCTAGTGGAGCAAAAGCAGCTTGTATTCTTGTGTGGGTTTCCCCAAAATCTGTTTCCCCCTTGAGTCTAGGCTTAAGGCGCAAAAGGAGTTCAATGCTGGATCAGTGCTAGCTTCCAGCAGCCTCTTGTGATTATCGATCAAACTGTGTGTTTTGTACCTAAGCAAACTAGCTGGAAGGATGTGGAAAGAAATTACATGCCCTCAATAGAGGAGGCGATGTTCTGCAGGGCTCAGGAGCCTATCGGGTGGCTGAGGTACCTCATGCCTTTCTGGTGTTGATGATGATTTCTTGCAGGTGTGGTTCAACAACAAGGGCTGGCATGCCATTGCCTCCTTCTTGAATGTGATCAACAATGCCATACTTCGGTCCAACCTGCAGCAGGGCAAAAACCCTAGTGCTTACGGGATCACTGCCTTCAATCACCCACTCAACCTCACCAAGCAACAGCTCTCTGAAGTGGCCCTGTAAGTCCTGCTGTGAATGCAGATGGGTTTGGGCTCATCAGCTGCTGATTACTGGAAACAGGCAACATGGGAGGTGTTAGCCTCACTGGTGGATACTCAGTGGCCTGTGGCATTTGGACTCTAACATGCTGGCCTTATTTTCTGTGGTCTGGGCAGGTAGCAGCATGTGCTGTTGAGCACTTGCTGTTGAACAGCGCTGTTGTGCAAGCTTTCTATGCCTCTAAGTCCCTGGAAGCTGCAGGTTCTAAGAACCAGTGTAATCTTCAGACCTTCTGCTGCTTGGAAAGTTCCTCTCAGCTGTAGTCAGAAAGGCAGCTCGCCATGAATATGATCATTCTTTGGTTCCAAAGGTGCCACCATTGATTAGGAACGATTGATAGATCCTGTTAAATTTTGCCTACTGTCTCAACCTGGGGGGCACACGGTAATGTACAGGGCTTACTCCACTGAGGCACTGACTAGTCCACTACTACCACGACCAGAGTCAGGACTTAAAAGCTGTCTGCGGATACATCCTTCGAATCTTAGAGCAGTAGCAGATGACAGTCAGATACATCTGAACTTTAAAACAACACAAAAAAAAGACAAACCCCGAACAACTCCAACAAATGCATTAAGTGGGAAAGAAAGTGGTAGTGATATAAGGAAGGCAAAAAGTAGTCTATTATGCTGAAGTTACCAACCAATCTCCAAGTTGTGGTGTTGTCCTTGAGACGCCAACAGGCTGTGTATGTTCCCTTTGTTGTGTGGCTGGAGAAGAACTGTGCAGTTAAGACAGCCTGATGTTGTCATCCTTTACCCTGCAAAGCAAGGACAGCAGAAGGAGAAACAGCTTCTGTGCTGTCCTGCATGAGCTGACTCATTTCATCTGAACAGCACCAGCACACAAACACTTCACTTTCTTCTTTTTTTGTCCAGGATGACCACCTCTGTGGATGTCCTAGTCTCCATCTGTGTGATCTTTGCCATGTCCTTTGTTCCTGCCAGCTTTGTGGTCTTCCTTATCCAGGAACGTGTCAGCAAGGCTAAACACTTGCAGTTCATCAGTGGTGTGAAGCCTGTGATCTACTGGCTGGCCAACTTTGTCTGGGATATGGTAAGGGCTTTGTGACTGTGCTAAACTGTCCACCATTCTGTGTTTGCAGGGTGTCTGTTGCACTGAAGTGCAAAGTGCAGCTGGGGCCAGTGGGCACCTCATTAATTCAGTAAATAACAAATGTGCCTGTGACTTCTGCATTTACTCTCTTGGGGCAGTGGTTCACTCAGTGGGACAAAGGACACTGAACAGAAGATGGGAGGGCAACCATAAGTTCAATCATCAGCATTTTGTCACTTTAAAATACCTGCCCCGAAATGTTTACTTGTGTAGCCCCTTGTTCTGCTCTGTTCAAAGCAGGTTTTTTCAATCTGTGGTGTCCAAAACCTCTGAGAGTCTATTGACTACTTCTAGAGGGACCAAGAAACGTGAATTCACGTGTACTACATTGTAGTTTACATATGTGGTGCTCCTAAGAGTCTCCTATTGGAAACAGCTTTGGGAGCACTGAAGAATGTTGAAAACTGCTGGTTCAGAGCAGAAAGACAGCTTTCATTTTTTTATCATCTAGAAACAATCTAAAGCCATATTTTTCACCTTCCAGTGCAACTACATTGTTCCAGCCACACTAGTTATCATCATCTTCATCTGCTTCCAGCAGAAGTCCTATGTATCCTCCTCCAACTTGCCTGTGCTGGCTCTCCTTCTGTTTCTCTATGGGTAAGGGATTTCTCATCAGAAGGATGACTGGGAAGGCTCTTGGACTCAGAAGGTGCTTACCTGATGTTGCTGCCTTTCGTCTTACCAGGTGGTCCATCACCCCTCTCATGTATCCAGCCTCCTTCGTGTTCAAAATCCCCAGCACAGCATATGTCGTGCTGACCAGCGTGAACCTCTTCATTGGCATCAATGGTAGTGTGGCTACCTTCGTCCTGGAGCTCTTCACCAACAATGTATGTTTCCCCAGAAGCTACTCACTTTCTTGTGCTGCTATGATCTAGTTCCGTGTTGGTGTCATGTTGCCTTTTACAGCCAGTTCCCCAGAAGGGCTAGCCCCTGGCCTATAGCCATTAGCTACTATAGTGGTTTAAACATAGGTTCTGATGGAAATGAGTTAAAACCCACTTCAGCAGTGTTCACAGAATAGTTAAGGTGGGAAGAAACCTCCTGAGATTGTGTAGTCTAACCTCTGAGCAGAGTCAGCTTAGAGCAGCTTATAAGGCCATAAAGTTTTGAACATTTCCAGGCATGGAGACTCCACTGTCTCTCTGGGCAACTATTCTGGTTCTCAGTCACCCTTAGGGTAAAAAAAAAAGTTCTTTTCTTACGGTCAAATAGAATTCCTGTGTGTTCTTCATAAGAATCGGTTTTGACTACTACAGACCATTTCAAGCATTTAAACATTTAGTTGCCTTCAGTTTTGCCTCTGTAGTAGACACCTCTCTAATGTATTGAGAACTTACGCACCTCGCTTCAGTTTTTCCAAAGCCAGATGCCTACTGGGAAAGGTGCAAGTTCTTCCCATGCCTGTATGCAACACAAGATGTCTTACCAGGCCCTGTTTGACCCAGAGTGGTGTGAAGTGTTCTTGTGGGAGGAGGTTGAGGAGACCCTGTGAGAGTTTACCTGTTGCTTGTACCCACTGCCTGTGGGCATACGGAGGCAGTCCTTGATGATAGTCCGTTTTGTTACAAGTCCTGGTTTAGCTCAGTAAAAACATGTATGTGCTTGAAGGTAAGTGCCTGGCAGAGTAGGAACCTCTCCTTAGGCTGCTGTCAGTCCAACCCGTGGGCTAAGCCAACTGGAAAGGAATTGTTTTCCAACAAAGGAAAAGGATTAGAGCCTCCAATATGGAATAGGGAGGGGCTACTGAGATAACCAGTTTGTGCAAGCACAACTTTCCTGGCTCCTCAACCTGTAGCCTTTTCACACGTTACTGTTTGCAGACGACACTGCCTTTTAGACCATCAGCATTTGGGGGAATCTCTCCTTTGATAACAGTTTGCTCGTATTAATAGCATCTTGAGCAACGCAACAACACTGACTGTCGAGAGGAGCCATGGCACTGGCTCTTGGGACAGCATTTCTAGTCCTTGAATTTTTGTGGGGTTGCAGTGTTGGGGAGAGAGGGTAAACCACAACGTGGGTCACGCGTGGCAGGTGGTGGCTGCTTTCTGCTCAGATGGCTCACTGGCACTTGATTTTGTCTTAACAGAAGCTGAACAACATCAATGACATCCTGAAGTCTGTCTTTCTCATCTTCCCCCACTTCTGCCTGGGGCGAGGACTCATTGATATGGTGAAAAACCAGGCCATGGCTGATGCTCTGGAGAGGTTTGGTAAGTGAAATTGTGTATCACGGGGCAGTAGCCTGGTATGAGCAGGGAAAGCTCAAGTCTGCTCTAGAGGAGCACTGTTAGCTCCTCTGACTTTTCAGGAACTGAAAGTGCATGATTTGCAGTACAGATCTGATGAAAGCTGGCAAGTCTCCACAGCTGTCCTCTTTAGCTTGTTACAAGGAGTGAAGGGGGCCTGGGGGATAGATCCCCAGAGTTTTGAGTTATTAGCGGCATTAAATAAAAACGCATACAGCCAGCTGTGTAGAAAGGGATCAGTAGGGCAAGTGTAAGGAGTGGCAGAGATACTGGAAATCTGGATACTTTTATTCTGGGATGAAGATGCCAGGCCTGAGTCACAGCCTTTCTGTGCTTCACTAATCTTTCCAGAGGGTGGGCCAGCTCTTCTTCAGCAGATTGGATTTTCTGGGCCCAGGTCCCAGCTTTAGTACAGTAAGAAATGTGCACGTGGCCACAACTGGCCCCTTGTGTGGTCTATCCCTTCCCTCCTCCCACTGCCTGCTCTCCAGTTGCCCTAGCGCCCAACTTCATGAGTTCTGCAGGAAGAAATGCTAGCCCACTCCTGTTGGTCTGGAAAGGTGACTGCGCTCTTCATCTTACTTCGGCAGGAGAAAACCGTTTCGTGTCCCCTCTGTCGTGGGACCTGGTGGGAAGGAACCTCTTTGCCATGGCAGTAGAGGGCGTTGTCTTCTTCCTCATCACAGTGCTCATCCAGTACAGGTTCTTCATTAAACCCAGGTAGGTTGTCTTCTCCTTTTCCCCACTGCAGGCAGGTAAAGTTTTGATTGGTGTCCCCCATGAAGTGGGGAGAATACTAACTATGGAGGCCCTGTCATCTTCTGCTAAGGCTTTACCATGTTCCTCTCTCCAGGCCTGTCTATGCCAAGCTGCCTCCTGTGAATGATGAAGATGAGGATGTAACCAGAGAGAGACAGAGGATAATTAGCGGAGGAGGACAGAGTGACATCTTAGAGATTAAGGAGCTAACCAAGGTGATGGAAAAGTTTTGTGTTCCTAAGACTTGTTGGCACAACACTATGCAGTTTGCCAGAAGCCATGTAGGGGAATTTAGTGAGATCAAAACCAGAGTGTGTTTGCAGTGTTGAATATGTATTATTATAGTTCTAATTATAGTTCTCTTCGGTATTGTCCTTCTCATTCTTTTTCTTCTGGTTTCAGATTTACAGAATGAAGCGAAAGCCAGCGGTTGATAGAATTTGTGTTGGAATTCCCCCTGGAGAGGTAAGCTTATCTGTCAAATTCATTGCTTTGCTATCACTGCAGTATTTAAGAGCAACACACAGCAAAGGATAGGGTAAGATCATAAACAGATGATGTTCAAATTACATCAAAGGAAATTGCCTGGAAGTTGAAACAGTTTCTGATTCTGTGTTGCTCTGCCTTTGAAGAAGACACTGAACTCTCAGTGTCTAGGACCAGAGACCAAACTCTGGTACCCTCCAAGGTTTGGCACAGATACACTGGTGGCAGTGCACCAAGGTAACGCTACACTTGTTCATTTTCCCAGCCTAAAGATTTATAATTGAAGTGAAAGTCCAGAAATTTTTTCTGAAAACGTATGCATCCAGCTGTCCTGAGGGTCAAGCTTGCTCCCCCCCATCTTGTCAGTGCTGAAAATAATGCAGCTGAATCCTGTTCTCAAACACACTGTGCTCATCTGCTCTCTTATATCCCCAGTGCTTTGGACTCCTGGGGGTAAATGGTGCTGGCAAGTCATCCACTTTTAAGATGCTAACTGGTGATACAGATGTGACAGGAGGAGAAGCTTTCCTCAAAGGAAACAGGTGAAAGACCATACATATTTCCTCTGCTTTGTGTCAAAGCAGATTCTTTGCTGCTTTCTCCTCCAGCTTTCACAGCCTTTGTTCCACTTCCAGCAAGTCTAAACTCTGCCCTGCTTTTCCCCTTTTCAATTCCTGGCATCTGTTTCAGCCCTTTGCTGAGTCTGGTAAAGTACTTCAGCAGCTTAGAAAAATGCAATTTAGTCTAGTAGTCACTTCTGAGTACCTGCCCTCTCATGTTCAAATGTAATATTTAAAAAAAGAAGGGGGGGATGGGGAGAGAGAAAAAATAATTTGGCCAAGATGGACTTTTAGGATCCTGTGTTTTTGTTAGTTCAGTGATTCCAAAGCCACTGTTTCACTTTACTCCTTGTAACACCTAAAATAGCAGTGTGTACTTGTGAAATCCGAACAAAGGCTTTTTGCTTTTACAGTATCTTGTCCAACATCCAAGAAGTCCATCAGAACATGGGCTACTGCCCACAGTTTGATGCTGTTAATGAACTGCTGACAGGGCGAGAGCATTTGGAGTTCTTTGCGCTCCTCAGAGGTGTTCCAGAGAAAGAAGTCTGCAAGGTAAGTGAAACGCCATAGGACCCACCCCAGTGACTATCTGTTCCTGTTTGCATGCACCCTCCCTGCAACACGTGCAATGCCATGATGTGAAGCTGCTGAAGATACGGTATGGTGAAGTCTGCCCCATTTTTCTTTCAGGGCAAACCAAAGTTGCTGTGGTTATCCATTGCTGCCTAGAAAAGTGTACCAAATGGAAGGGCAGATACTTCGGGCCGTGCATTCTTGTAGCGGATGCACTTCTCCACTAAGTGACTTCTTATCTTTGAGGGTTTAAGGGCTGAGGAGCTGCAGGTCATGCAGAACCTCACCTGCTGTCAAGGGTTATTTCTTCAAAGTCCCAGGGAGCAAGCACTCTACAGCGTAACAGAAGCCTCCTGCTGGCTGTTACGTCTTTCCAGTTGATCTCACTGCATCATTAAAGTGCTGCTATTTCAGCATTCAGACATAGGGTTACACGAGCAGTCTTTAGGCTGTTAATGACAGCTGCTAGTACTGTACAGTACCCTTGTCAGCGCTGTTTCCTTCAGTTAAGAGCAGTTTTTACTATATGTGTCCTGGGTGCTGCAGAGCAGGAACTGCTGTGTGTAGGAAGATGACATCTGTGCCCAGTGCTTTGGATAAGGCAAGATCTGGTGCTTGGGGTATGTCCAGGTAGCTTGGATCCCTCTTTGACAGTAGTGATGATGGGTGAAAACTGCAAGCTCCTTTGAAAGTTGCTGTCGAGTTCCTCTGTGTGATGTTCCCACCAGCCCCACATAAAAAGGGACTCAGTTCTGGGTATGATCCAAGTAGGAGCTGAATCTCTTCCTCCTAACCCTTTTTAGTCCCTAGGGCAACAATGCCGGCCTACTTGCACCAGTAGTAATACTTCTGAATAACAAACCAGATCTGTGCCCCTGCTGCAAGCCCACAGCAACTGGAAAGCTAGCTAAAGCAGGTGCTGTGAAGAGCTCCAGGGGTTAATGTAGCTCAGCTGATGTTGAACTCATGCTTACTGCAGCCATTTGATTTTCTGGCCTCTCAGGAGTAGGATTGCGTATATCCTGATCTAGGGGTGAAAGGAACGTTTGAAAACCCGTAGCCATACCATGTTAGATCGTCAGATGAGTGGCCCTTCTCAAAAATGTTTTAAAGCCAAAGCACATAAGGAAAATACCATCATGTAGTTGTTGCTGTGTTCTATTCAAGATGGTGTCATGCTGTCTCTTGTAGGTTGGTGAGTGGGCAATTCGGAAACTGGGCCTTGTGAAATACGGAGAAAAATATGCTGGCAATTACAGCGGAGGTAACAGGCGCAAGCTCTCCACAGCCATTGCCCTCATTGGAGGGCCACCTGTGGTGTTCCTGGTGAGTCTTCAACCTTTGCTCATTAATGTTTTCCTTGGAAGGCAGAAAAATCAGGTTCAAATGAAGACTAGATATTTCACAGCCAACTGATTGAAATACATCACTAGTCACCTAAACATGAACAAAGAGCGCATGGAAATAAAGATTCCCCATTTAAGTGTAGGTGCAAGCTATAATGTACCTCTAGGCTTCTGTTTCTGAAAAATCACTGGGAGGTGGGGTGCTTGAACGTGATACCAAACTGCCAGGTGTGTAGCATCTTCACCACCTTAGCGCTACTGCAAAGATTTCTATACCTACAAAAAGGTAACAGCCTTCCTGCTGGACACAAGCAGATCTTACTGTGCACAGGAGAATCAGTCCTGTGTTTTTAATAATTCAATTAAATTGGATATAAATATTTCTGAATTCTTTGCATGAAAATCAAGGACAAACCTTAGGATTACTAAAGTTCATAGTGCAGGAGAAAGCAGTATAGGGCTCTATTTAAACAAGCTAATTGACTTTAACTTGTTTTAGAACTGGATATTTCAACATGTTATAATTGCAGAATAAGCAGTACTTCTCAGTTCTGTAAAAGATGTTTGCTCATTTAAAATTTGGAGCATAAATTATTTTCTCATTTTGGAAAATGAGTCAAACTCGCTTATTTTCAACTTTTCCAGCATAATCAGAATGGATAGGTCATTTCAGTTATGAGGTATTTGTCAGTAGAATGTAACAGCATGACCTGGTTTTGGCATATATTTTGCAGGATGAGCCAACAACAGGGATGGATCCCAAAGCACGTCGTTTCTTGTGGAACTGTGCTTTGAGTGTAATCAAAGAGGGGAGATCAGTGGTACTCACATCTCACAGGCAAGTAGCAGCCCAGTTGTATCATCCCTGGCTTTTGCATCTACTAGGACTGGATGCTAAACTTTGCTCGGCTGCTCTGCCCTTCACTGCTGCTTGCAGTGCTAATAAACTTACTTCTGCCTACAGCATGGAAGAATGTGAAGCCCTGTGCACTCGAATGGCGATAATGGTCAATGGGCGATTCAGGTGTCTGGGCAGCGTCCAGCATCTAAAGAACAGGTACCTATTTTCTTTTCACTTACACCACAGAGTTGTCTACATTTTTAGGGCGATACAGTCAGACTTAATTCCTTATGCAGCATTCCAGTTGCTATTCTGGCTATGGGAAATGTTGCTGGATTCTAAGCTGCACGTCTGTTTCAAAGGCACTTAGCTCCTGTGCTGGCCCTCTTGTTTATAGGTTTGGAGATGGTTACACCATAGTAGTGAGAATTGCAGGGGCAAACCCAGACCTGAAGCCTGTTGAGGAGTTCTTTGGGCATGCCTTCCCTGGAAGTGTCCTGAAGGAAAAGCATCGGAATATGCTGCAGTACCAGCTTCCATCTTCACCATCCTCCCTGGCCAGAATATTCAGTATTCTCTCCCAGAACAAAAAGAGACTCCACATAGAAGACTACTCCGTTTCTCAGACCACGCTTGACCAAGTAAGTTTTTAGTAGGCTGTCTGCCAAAAGCTTCTTCGTGCAGAGGTAGGAATAAATACATCAATTTACTGGACCTATCTTTTAAGGCTATTTCAGCAGAGTACTGAATCCTATTGTATGAAATGCCCTGAAGTAATGAAAATCCATGGCGATGTGTGACACGGCCTTTTTTTCTTGTAGGTGTTTGTAAATTTTGCTAAGGACCAAAGTGATGACGACCACACTAAGGACCTGTCATTGCACAAAAACCAGACTGTGGTAGACATAGCAATCCTTAATTCCTTCCTGCAAGATGAGAAGGTAAAAGAAAGTTGTGTGTGAGCCTATTTCAGCAAAGAAATGATGAGCAGAATGCAAACTTCCTTTTCCTGGGATAGGATACTCCCAAAGAAGAAGCTAGAAGAAGAGAAACTGGACACTCTACTGATAACCATTCAATGCAATGCAATTCAATGCAATGAAAACAAAATTCCTTTTCAGGGGCAGTGCCTCATGGAGTCGTCTTGTACTGTTGTCAAGTGAAAGACTTGAACTTAGCTCGTTACAGTATAACTCTGAAGCTGTGGTAAAGCACCCACCAGATGCTGTGGGCTTTCAACCATACTGTATCTTGTCCTGTACAGTATGTTTTTAGTAGGGTTGCAAAAATAGTTCGAGGAACGAGGGCCAGTTGTTATTTATAGATATTTTAGACGTGCATGTTTTAGTCTTTAAAACAATCATGTCAGGTGTGGGAATTTCCTGGTGCTATATCCATTGCTGGCAATGAATGCACCAAGACAGTCAGTGGCAAGAAACATCATCACCAGTGTTGTAGCCTTAGATTGTGGAAAACTTACCTGACCAGCTGCTTTTCCTAGACTGGTATAGGTCTGTTGGTAAGAAGCCTGGGGCCACAAAGCAGTACTGTGCAGATGGGACTGGCAAGAGACAGGCCATTGTATTCATATATCTCCATCAGTAAGTGGTGATATGCAGAACTGTGACCCCTGCAAACGCACAGGATTGTCCCACCAGCATCACAACCAAAAAAACTGACTAGGTTTTTGTGTAGTTAAGTTCTCTCCTGCTCCTTCGAGATACTGCAGCAGCTGCATGAACACCTAGTAGGAGGAAGTGGGTGAGAAGCACATGTAGGGTTTGGACCACAGCAGCAAACTCAGTAGTTGTACAAGCTGCTAATGCCAAGAGCAAATTCTGAATCATGAGATGTCACTCAGATATGTAATAACTGCTCTTTAACCCCTGCTTTGCACCAGAAAGGTACCCATCATCTAAAGTTATTGCTTAGCACAAGCATGTTGCCATTTCTGGCTTTGCCAGATAAAACTAGAAACGAGATGTAGATTTTTTTTTTTAACAGTATTATTTATGACTTTAAATAGGTAGGTAGCATAATTAGGGATTGAAAGTGCTTTCAGTTGATCTTTGTAGCCACAATATTTCTTTACATTACGCCTGCAATGCTATGCTCTCATTCTATCCATTCAGCAATAGCTACATTCACAGGTAGTTCGAAATGATCTGACCAAGTTCCAGACTCTATCAATCAGCTGCTCTCTGCAATTACTGCAAGTTGTTCACCTGAAGTTTTCCATTTGGAAACTGGTATAACATTAGATTAATGTGTAAATTTCTGCTTCTGTTGTGCAGTGTAGTTTCAGTCATTAGGAGATCCCTAACTGGAAGATACACCCGTATTATACATGTGACAAACTGCTTCAGTAAAAATCCCCTTCAAGAACAAGATAGTTCAAAATAGTAGCGCTACAGTTACATCAGTCAATTTTTAAGCCAGAATATTAGAGGGGGTATTATAGAGTAAGAACAACCAATTCTTGTTCACATTGTACAACAGTCATGGGAGAGTATGCTTTTATTAATACACTTGTGGGCCCTTCTGTCTTACTTTTACATTCAGAAATAGGTTTGTTCAGTAATGTGGTTTCAACCCAAGTGCAGTTCCTGGGCTATTCTTGTACGGCATGCCTCCGCCTTAAATACCTGTACAGGTTCTGCACTAGTTCTCCATGCTACTCTGCCATGAATCAATCACAGACCGTCTTCTTCTGTGAATGCCCACAGCAGCCCAACACACAGTGAAGAGGCTGGCATGAGCCTGAAGAAAGTTGATTACGTATTTCCAGATATACTTGGTAATGCTGACCAGTTCAGCATTTTTAATACACAAACATGAAAATATTTAGCACGAGTTCCTGTCCGTGCTGTGTCCTGCATTGGGATAAAGTAAGAGCTTACTACATGCTCTGCTGAAGTGCCTTTTTCATACTTTTTTTAAAAAGAAATCTGTATAATACATTGCTAAGGGGATTGAGAAAGGAGTGTAATGGGGATTGGTATACCTCACTTAAAACATGCTTTGTTATTACCTTTACGGCATCGTCACCCTATGGGGATGAGTTACAGGGTGATGAATACACCAGACTTCCAGGTGCAGAAAAATTACTAAACAGCTGAGCTACAGCCATGACTTCTCTGTAACAGGCTGCAGGTATGTTACGGTATCATTGAAACAAATGGCATGTAATGAAGGCTTGCCACTGCTAAAAATCACTATTACAAATCAGCATTAAGTCACTTAAGTGAAGGGCTTAAGTTTTGCACTGCACCAAACTAGGGCATGTAGAACTAGAACAAGTTCTAGGAGGATTCAGATTTGGTCCTGAAAGGGCTGTCGTTTGCTCTTTGTAACGGCTCACGTGAATGATTAGTTTCGCAGGAAACAACAGTTGCATCATAATACTCTTTCCTTAGCCCACCAAAAAGAGATTCTTGGTTCCTATTGCCCTGTGACTGTCATGCTCATACAGAGTCTACTATCCGTGACAAAATGTCACAGTAAATATGGGTATTAACTGAACTATTTCACAGCCCTGATCACTTTTATTTGTACTGAACAGACAGCATAATGCAACTCTCACATGAAGATTTGTCATGGAATAAGTTCAGACAGCCACTGATATAGTCTTTTAAGTGTGTGTTGGGGAAAATCACTCTAGTCACATACAGTGTATGAACCACTCTTGATCATGAAACTGCACTGAGGTGTTAACTTATTTTAAATTTCATTACTGTTGTCATGTTGCATCCCTCTTTGTAGTACATTTGTATTTCAGTAAAGAGTTGTTGTATTTTCCCCATGGTTAAACCACCACTCTGTGCTTATCCTTCCCTCCTGACTTATAGTTGGTCCTTCATTCCAAGCACTTTATGCTGTCTGTAATGGGGTCTATTTTTGCACTGGAGTATCTGTTAACTTTGCAAAAATCTAGAGAGATTTCACAACTGAAATTTCTAAGTTAAATCCTTAAATGGACATTTTCATTAAAAGCAAAAAAAAAGTATATATATTTGTATTTGCTAATAACTGTTATGTGAAGTATTAAAAGGCACTCTAATTGCCTTGTATTAAGTAAAAAAATAAAGCTGTTATGGCACCATTGGTCTTCAAAGTGTCATTTTTGCGTACGTTCTTTTGAGGAGTGCTGTTAGCAGCTCTTGTTTTGCCCAGTTTTGTTCTGAACTTTGACGCATAATGTAAAAGCAAGCTCCAGTATCTCTAGAATTAGCATGGCGCACATACTATTTTCAGGTAAATGAGGTGGCACAAGATTTGAAAGGCAAGTGCTACTTTAAGCTTCTAAAGTTAGTAAATAAAAATGTCTCCAGCAAATCCCGAAAGAAGTGATCCATGTAACTGGCAAATCCAACTGCAGAGCATAACAAACTGATCTGGATGTTTAAATCCCAATTCAGGTACCTGCCTCCGAGTATTTCCATTACAGAGATGCGGCAAGTTTCAACTATTGATAATTGTTCCTCCTCTTTGCTAAAAATACCCTATGCCCATTTTCACTGACAAAGCAAAGTGTTATGTTTGAGTATAAAGAATCTGAAATATCCTAAACCTACCTAATCCTCAGCTAATATAAAATTAAAGGAAGATAACTCAAGTTAATACTAAGTTGATTTTGAACAGCGATTTACAAATGAAAGCAGAATAATGATCTGATTGCCCACAGGAAAACTGATTTTAAAGTTTTGCCTTCTGCTGCATGTAGTACCACTGTCAACCAATTAAGTTCCAGAATCCAACCAATTCTTGGTTACCACTCATGAGGAAAATTCATCCCAAAATAAGAGGCGGCTTAAGATTTCCTAGGTCTTCTGTTTTAATCTAGTGGCCAGCTGGTGCTTTTGATAATGTGCTTGATTTATCAACCTCTTGTCAGAAAACAACAAACTCTGGAATAACGTACACCTCTAACATCCTGAGTATTCTTTACTCTCAAAGCTTGGTGACAAGGAAATAGTTTTACTAAAAAATTACACTGTCTTCAGAATACCTCTAGGTTTTATTCCAGTAAACAATAAAACAACTTAATTTTTGCCCTCAAGTGGAAAAAAAAAGTCCTACTACTTCCCTGCCCAGTTTTTCAGCCCATGTTTTTATTATTAAAAAGAAAAAGGTTCTCCTTTGAGTTAACTGCCAGAAGGCAACATTCTGAATCAACTTGGCTAGTGATGGTTTATCAGCCATTTATACCTTTAAAAGTGGATTTGTAAAATATAAGATGGTAGTCTCTGAAGTAGTACTTGTTCCACCCTAAGAATGATAAATACGGCTCTGTTGGAAGGAGGAGAGTATGAAAACTTCGGTGTAGGAGCTGGAACTTGTTGTACTCCCTCACTACAGCAGCTGGATGCCATCCGTACACCTTGGACAGTAAGCGTAATGGCCTACAGCTCTTTTTTTTTTCTAGTGCTCTCTGTGAGATGTTAATGAACTTTACAGAAGCAATAATCATCATTAGGCAGACCACACAAAGATACTTCAGTAGACACGTGAAATCAATTGCTCATTGGAGGTCAGTGATGAAACTCTGGAAAAGCCTCCAAAGTGCTGTGCCAGTTAGTGACCTTCAAACAGCAGAAGAGGGTGCTCCATACCACTGTACACAAAACACAAGTGTGACTTCTCAGCCCTTGTGCCTTCTGCCCTCCTGCTCTTCACTCCAGCTTACTGGCTCTGAAGCAACTATTATCAAGACTGTCTGTTGACCAAAATGCAACACTTGCCAAATGCTGTACTTTGAGAATGGGGTTTACAATTTCATAGTTTAAAAGGAGTAAGAACTTGAGCTGTAAACACTAAAAATTCATGCTTTATCCAAATTTATTTGGCTTTTAACAGTCTGGCAAGAAGTATTTCAAAGAACATAAGTACGCGTAGAACAGTCAAGTTTAAAAAAAGAAGGGCTAATCCCATTTCAGCACCCTTAATATTAAAATATGTAAGGCAAAACACTATGTGTGTAATCCACAGTCTGAGGAAGGGAGGGAAAAGGAAAGGGCTGAAGCAAACTATAACAAGATACTGAGTAAATGCTCTTCTCCTGGCACAGTGCCTTGGGATCCACTACCTGACCAGCTCCGCTGCAGCACCTCCTACGGGCAATTCCAGCCACACCAACATTTTACATTATTCTGGATCAATACAAAGCATCCCAATGAGAAGTCTGATTAAAACATAACTGGGTAACAGGTATGTGGAGGCATTCCTTAAACCAGCAGGCAATAGCCAAGGTGTGATTGATAATTACAAGAGTCACCAAAGTATGTTATGAAAAGGATACTAGACCTGTGCTGTAACACTGGAAAAGCGCACTTAACTTACTAAGTTACATTTGCTTAGTGATGTAGCTGTGCAGAAAGCCATTAAGAACTGAAGGGTTAAAATAAAAGATAGGTGAAGTGTGGTTCATGCCATAAGTGATATGGCTTGAATTCTTTTTCCTGGGGTTGTGCGAACAACACCATGAACTTCTGTTTAGCAATTCCTATCAGGGTGTAAAATTTTACTGATTTACATTGCTAGTGATCAGCATTTTGCATCCATTTACTGTAAACTGAAGAGAGTTGGCTCAGTTAATGGCAGTATGATGATCTATGTGATGGCACTTGCTGACAGTACTTCCATCTTGTGCTCTCTGCAATCGGTTACGTCCTTTAGAAGAAGGTTACTTCAGTGGTGAGCATTGCAGAGGAAACAGGAGCACATTTTGCTGGGACTCCAAGAATCTCACGCTGTCCCGCACTGAAATTAAATGCATATTTAATTAAGACAGTAATCCAATGAGAAATAATACTTTTCTCAGCATGCAGGCAGGTAACACAAGTGAGTTCTCTGGATCCATCATCTCTTACCAGCTGCTACCACTCTGGCATCTTCATGGGCACTGTGCCTTCCCGCTGCCCGGTGATCGGGGCTCTCGTTCCACCAGATCACGTGGACTGAGAAAGTACAAATAAAGTCAGCTGAGCACTGCTATGCTGCAATACAACATGTACTGTAAGTCCCAGCAGTCTGCCTCCACCTGTTAGGTGCATTGCAGTTAGCAGAAACAATTCTCCAGGCATGTGAGTCGTGGGGTGATCCTTTGTTGAGCCCTTAAAAAGGCTCTTGGACTCTTCAACATCAGATCTGAGAGTCTTTTAAGATAGCAGCACCTGGCCTAGGCCTAAGTCTATAACCCAATACACAAAGTTGGGTTCAAGGACTGTTTACAGGACTTTGGTGATCCACACCAACATTTTCATCAAGCCGGCCAATCCTGATTCAGGACAAGGGCTTGCCCCTCTCCCTCCACCGCTTCCCATGCCAAAGTCTGTATCAGAAAGTGAGTAGTACCTGTGTTAAGTAATCCATACTCTGTGTGGAAAACGCCGATCAGCTTGGTGTAGCCTGTGTTGACGTGAGCATTGATTGCAGCTTGGAATGCTTCACCCCACAATGCTGGCCCACCAGGCTTCATCTGGAAAGTAACCCATTCATATACTCCTGGAACAAAAGGCAAAGACGACCTCAAGGAAGGAAATGCAAAGTAATATGCCAGTTCTCGAACAGTGTGTCATGGCGACAAGTTATTTATTGTGAAATCAGTACTGCAATTCCCTGCCATTTGGGGTCAGCAGGACATGAAACTGCCCCTTCACCCCAGCATGCACAACATCTCACAGCACCCAGGGGCTCACAAGAGTAGATAAAAGTGGCTCTTGTAACTGAAGCTAGTTCAAGTGCAAATGTAGGTACTGGGACCCGGAGGAACAAAAGGCTTCACACAAAGCCCAACTTAGTCATTTCCAGTGTTGCCTGGAAATTTGGGTCAATTCAGACTACTTTGCAGAAATGACAAATATTCACACGTTTGTGGGATGTGGATGGCTGACTGAACAATGCAAGGTGGCCTTTTCTAAGACCGGTGATGTTTCCTGACACTAAAGTGGCTTATGACATTATAAACCTCTTCGACTCCTGGCAGTTGGTCACAGCAAGATATGAAGACATAACCAACAGACCAGGACTAGTGTAGCATCTCTGCTGTGCCAAACAATCTCCCTTGTTTGCAGGCAAACGGCATGATTTGCGAAAAAAACACAGTCCTGCTCAAGACATGTTATCCGTCTCCTTTCCGTTTGGGTAGTTATTCTAGATCACAGTTGCTGACACTTTAATAGAAAGCTAGACACTTGCCATATGGCCTTGTATGTCTGGTCTCATTCTCCAGCAATGGGCTGGAGATAAACTAAAATAGGAACAAAGTGTTTGAAAAGTCAGGTCTCCAGTTTTAAGAGAAAACTGGACTGCTTTAAAATTGATTTGTAACAGCATGGAACTCAGAATCACAGGGAAATAAAGAGCAAAAATTACTGTATGTATGCAAATGCTGACGGCTAAAGCAACGTCTGTTTGACCTCACTCCGTGCAACGAAGTCTGCAAATGTTCATAAATTGGGTAACAGCCAATACCATTAATACCACATCTGCTACACCTAATCTATGATTGTTACAAAGTATGCTTGACTTGCATATATCTTTAAAAAGTAGTGATTATTTTTGGTTTTTTCTTAAAACTGCTGTGCCAAAGAAGCAGTAAAATCAAAGCAAACTGATAGAAAAACCTCTGTGAAAGAGGACAATCACTGTCTTTAGTGTCTCCAGGAAACGTCTCCTCTCACTGACAGCTGCACAAAGCAAGGCCGGTGTGACTGCTCTGACCACCACTACCTTGCCGTTTTCCATGTTCATTTAGGCAATTCACATACCTCTTTACAACCTTAACGATCAGGGCTCTAGTCAGTTACTAAGGTAAGCTAGTGTAAAATCCTTCTTAAAAACTTTGTCCCTCATCTGTGTTATGTGATGTTTTTTCACTTGGGTTTATGTATATGCACTTGTTACATAAAGGGTTATAAAACCATGTAATACCTGGTTTAAATTTTAAGCCAGTTTTCTTAGTCCATCAACAACAGTAACTTTAATCAGCAAAAGAGAAGATAAGCTCACCCCCTTCTTTTGGAGGCTTCCCAAGTTGGCACCAAGGTACCAGATAAGCAACCTCATTGTGCTGCTTTTCTATCAAGGTGAGAGCTGGAGAAATGAATTTTCCCTGCCAGTCTTTGTCATTGGCTAGTGCATGTCGGACTGCTGTTCTGTGGGCAAAATTATCTGTAAGAAAGGGAAAAAAAAGGAAAAAAAAAGGATGCAAAAATGTGCTTAATGTCACATCAGACTCAATGAAAATGTATAATTACAAGGAGGCAAGTTGCACTTACATTTAAGTTTGCAACTGATACACTTTTAAACAGCGTATTAACTTGCAGCAGACGTGGTAAGTTTCCTTTAAATTCTGCAAAAATCTTTGCTTCAGCTGTCAGATTTAAATGGTTTCAAGTCACACGAAATTTTCCAAGAAAGTTTATAAAATAGTTAAAATACATTAAGTT
>VZSC01005226.1:82059-102388 GCA_013398225.1 Steatornis caripensis
CGGAGTAGCCCCGCGGGCAGCATGGCGAGGCGCAGACCGGGCGGAAGGCAAGCGCAGCGGCCCGCCGTCGCTGGCGCGGGAGGGCCAGGGCGGGCAGAAGGACGGCCCTGGGGCGGGCCCGGGCGGCGGATCCTCCTTCGTCGCGGCGGCCGGTGGAGCCCGCCCCGCTGCGTGGGACAGCGGCAAACGGAGCGGCGGCGAAGGGTGTTTGAGTCCTGGTTTTCGGTCCGGTGGAGTGGCGGCGGTGGGTGGGTGGGTGGATGGATGGATGGAAGGATTGGTGGATGGATGGGAGAGTGCACAGCTGAGAAGAAGTGCTCGTTCAAGTTACCAGGTTTCAGTGCCCGGAATGTGGTATCTCTGCCTCTGCCTGCGTGCCTGAATACAACAAAAAGTATCCCGATTGCATGGGGAGACCTGGGACTGTTTGTCCCCCGCAGGTTGCCCTGCGGCAGCCCACTCGGTGAATCCCCTGCCCTCCAGCATTTGCGCGTTCAGACTTCAAATTGCAGGGATACAAATCCTCCACCCGCAGTCTTCCTCCGGAAGAAAGCCCCGTGGCTTTTTTTCTGTAGCATTGTTTTGGGGGAAGCCAAGCTTTGTGGCAGGGGTGTACGCTGCCAACCACTGTCACCCCATTACAGCTGGATGCCCAACTGCGTAGTTCTTACTACCAGACCGTTACCTAGGGGTGGGACTTTGTGATGGCTGAGACTGTACGCCCTTGCGGAATTAAATATTGGCCAAAACAAATGTAAAGGCAAAATTTCCGTCGCTGTCAGCACGTCCAATGGTTTACCAGTGGGAGACACCAGCTCCTAGCAAAGGGTGATTTATGAAAGACTACCTAAATTAACTACCTAATTAACAAGGCAATATCTCTCATGATTCCTCTTAACAGGGGCAGCACGTTCCTTCCTCCACCCTGAGTAACTGATTTTGAGAGCCTTTGCCTGGAATTAAGGTGAAGAGAGAAATGATAGATCCATGCTTATGTAGATTTCATGCCTTTTCTCACAATTATGGACAATTTTTCTCTTTGTTAAAGACAAGCCCGGGAAGAAAGTATGTCTAAATTAAAATGAGATAGAGCAAGTAGTTCCAACAAACACATTAAAAGCGTGGTGTGGAAAGAAGGAAACATCTGCACTGCATGAATGTTACATGTTCGTTTGCAAGTGGTATTCTTGGTTACATTTTTTGTATCAGAAGAACTGAGCATGATACATGCTAAAGTGTTTTTGCAATATGGCATGAATAATTTTCATCGTTTCTACAGCAGAAGCACACGTGAAGTGTAATTACTGATGCGGTTATTGCCTGTTTCAGATTGGTTTAACGTGTAGGAGTTTTTTCACTTACAAACAAATTGAGTTTCAGCGGAAGGCAGGGAATGAGGTGGCAAACTTCAAAATATTTAAGCTTCTCCTTTATTTATCGTATTATGTGGATGAAGTAACGTTGTTCATATTGTGCTGGAATATTGCTTCACATTTTTAAAAAGCTTTTATTTTAATTGTTTGAACTTTTCCGGTGTTTGCTTTCTCACCAGGAACAATTACACAAGCCAGGATTTGAATTGAGTAGTCATAAAAAGCAGGTTTTGTTCTTGCTAACCTGAATAGTTAAGAAGAAACTTTGACTTTATACTTCTTTTGTGTAGTCTGAGAATAGAAAGGTGAATGTGATTTTCATATTGGAGCAAAAGAGTTGAACACAGTGCAGAGCTAAAATGTAAGTCAGACTGCACTGGAACTCACTGAAGGCCTGAAATGACTCCCTGAATCAATTCAGCAAATTGTTTTGTACAGCAAGTAAATTTGAGAAGACTACTTATGAGTGCAGGTAAGATAAAATTTGTTGAGAAGTCTGTTCTTTCAGCTCTGCATTTTTGCCTGGAACTTGAGTTCACCATAGCCCCTGGTATTTTCTCATTCATTTTCTTCCAGAAGACCAGGGGTATATTCTTCTTTCCGTGGGGATGTGGCAGAGTCCCATGATGAAGCAAGAGGATCGCACCTCCAACTCTTGCCTGCCACTCACAGGTCTGTCTGCCAGTATAGGGAATAGTAAACAGGAGCTGTGCTTCATAGGCATAAATTTCACAACTCACAGGTGGTATTGGACATCTGGGAATGACGGTGTTGATCTTGTAGAGGAAATAATAATGGATAATATCTGTTACACGTGGTTTTTGATCGGAAGTTTTAATTTTGGTACTGAATTGATGAATCAAATTAAATTTTAAATTTCTGTAGCCATGACTGCCAGAGCTGCCTGAGTTGAAATGGTTTATCAAAAATTTTTGTTACTGATGGAAGCCAAACTCCATGGAAGCGAAATCCCAAGAATGCGACTTGTGTGCGTTAGTGCATTTATGTGTTGTACTCCCTGCGTGCAACGTTTTCATCTATTTTTCTTTTCCCATAGAACAGGAAATCTGATCTGTATGTGACTTGTGAATGTGGGCAAGCACTGGATGGGATTTTTTAATTTCCTTTTTACTCTAAGTGGAGGTGGTGATAATGAAAGAAAGGCGACTATCTGCACCAAAAGACTTAATGATTTCAAGAGCATCTTAAACTTAATTTGTGATGTTAGCTTAAACACAGCAAAAGTGACTCGGAGTTTTGGAATATTAGAAAGCGCAGTACCTGCTCCTTTGCTAGGGAGGATGTTCCCATTTGTGAATCATAGCTTTCAGTTTCCTCTTGCATGAAGGATAAGACAAGGACAATTCCTTCTATTTCTCCATAAACCCTTCAGCTTAAATTCCTTCCTCAGAAAGGCCATTTTGAAGAGCACAGGAGTTCTAACTCACCACCCATTTTCAGTGGCAGCTAGGGTTTCCATTACGTAGTGCAGCCATTGGTAGGCTTGAGAAAGGTGTGCAACGAGCTTCTTTAATACATGGGGTTTTCACAAATCTTTCGAGCTGAATGCTGCCCTTCCTCTCTCTAGTTCTGCTGCTGGGTAAGCAGGCAACAAGTGGTTTCCTAGTTTGTACACAAGGCAACATTCCTGAATGTAATGCAGCCTCTTGGTATGTTCCCAGTAGGCCAGAACATGTAAATATCCTCTTGTTTCCATTCTCTTAGCTGTTCCATATGAAAATCTGAATAACAGCTTATCAAACTCAGTATTTTCTTCACTGTTATACCTAGCCAGTTTGCATTCCTCGTCTCAGGAAAACAATCGGCAATGTATATAAACATTTATTGTGTGGCACTAATGAGAATGCCTGCAAGAACCAGCATAATCTCTGTGTTTACCGGTGGTAAGAGTCACATTGTTAGTGCTCTTTGCACCCAGGGCCAGAGGACATGCTTGAACCAGAGGCATGTTCAGGTACCCTACCAGGCAGTGAATGAGCATCGAGAAAGCTAGTTTCATGTTTTAGCGTTGCTGGAGAAGGCAGTGGGAAAGCAACGTGGTGCCTTATCTCCCTGGGAAGCAGGTCTGTGCTGTCCACTCTTGATTTATCCACTCCACACCTGAATATGCGCTGATGTTTGACACAGCCCCTGACCATGCCAGGGTGGATTCCATCAGCTGTCTTGGCCTGGCTGAGAGACAGCAGCCTTTCAGAGCCGCACAGCAAGAAGACAGAGGGCAGTGCAGGCACTTAACGGCTATCTGGAAGGGAATTAAAGAGCTGCATAATACAGCTTGATCTTTAAAAACATTTGGGCCTGATGTTTGATGTCATGACATTTTGTGTCATTGTTTATATCAGCACTAGGAGGAGGTGAACTTCATCAAACATTCTCCACTTGTAAGCAGCTGTAGCATAAGCCAGATAACAGGCAACTACAACTGTTTGAATTAAGTTCAAAAGAAAACATTCCGATATGTTCCCTGTTCTTTTTTAGAAGATGTGTTTCTCAGAAGCTTCGTGAATAGATTTTTCCTTTCTTTTTTTTTCCTGAGAAATCTGTAATGGTTTAATGATTCCAGAAGAAGGGACATGTTAACGATGATAACACACACACTGAAATCCTCCAATCATTTTTGCGTAGTTAAATGGTTTTATTCCAAACCTCTGATTAAAAAAAATCTTGCGTATCAGCAGGCCATAAATACTATATTTGAAGTATTTAAAGATCATATTAATTGCTTGTGCTTATTACTTGGCTACTGTAATTGCAGTTGTTCCTCTCGGAATATCTACATGGGCTTCGCCAATGATATTTTTAAAATTTGAGAGTGAAATATTCCTTTTAGTCAATCCCTTTTTAGTTAATTAGGCAAAAAATGAATGCTCTGCTTGCATATTTTCACAGACAGGGTGACATAAGGTAGCTTCTGTCACTGTGGGTATTTCAAGCACAATGCAGATGAGCTTCAAAAGAGCGTGGAAAGAAGACAACATGAGTATGCAGATGAAGGTTTACACAAGGAAGACCTAGGTGGGTTTACTTTTTGCTAACTAGCTCAATTAACTTTTTCCCTAATAAAATTAAGACCTGTAAGGATGCTGATAAAATGCCTAGATCTTCTTTCCTAAGTTAAAATTCTCTACAGCCTTCTCTTATTTGCGTCTCTGTTCTGTACACAATAACCTCTTTTCTGGAGGTGCAGGGTGAGATTTTCTTTAGGATTTAGCAAAGTTGCACTTGTGTTCTGAACACAGGTTGGCCTGCAGAGAAGTGAGTGTAAGCTGGGAGCTAAGTATTGCTTTAAGGCAGGCTCTGACTTCTCTAGTCTGAAAGCAGGTAAAGCCAGGTGGCAGAGATCAATCTTTCAGGGCCACCCCACCATTCCTTGGGCAGGTATTTTCTGGGTCTGCTACTTGGTCGTCTGCACACAGACCCAGACGTGTTTAACTTGGAGAAATCCGAGATGGTTTCAGCTAAGGATGGGACAATACTGTGCCTCCTAACCTGTCTGAGGCCTTACGTGGTGGAGGAGACAAGCAAAAGTACCCGTTGCATCAGATTCGTGTGAAGGAAGATGGAGTCCAGCACAAGACAGCTACCTGAGGAAAGCAGCTTCTTACCTTGCAGTCCCATGCCAGGCCCAGCCCAGGGGTGGAGAAAAGACATGGTCCTGGGCGGGCATGAGAGCTGCAGGGAAGGCTAATATGGACCACTTTCCTTTCTTGGGTGATTTCTTTTACCCTCTCCCACCTTGGATCCTGCAAGCAGGCCACTCTCAGATGGGCGCATCCCCTCATATTGTATTGTCATTGTGCTTGTGCCAGTGGGAAGCCTCAAGGGATCAGCTGGCCCCACTTCTCCATGCTGCCCTACTGAGCCTGACCCTTGCCAGGCCCACTGAGGAAGGAGAGCGTTGCTAATGTACTGTGGGGCTGGTTAACCTGGGTGGAGAGCCATCAATGCTGGCATGTAGTAAGCATGTAATTTCTAGGCGTTTTGTTCTTTGCCTCTTTATCCGTGACCCGCTGTAATACCAGTAATACTACTTACAATATTGACCCATGCAGCCTGCAGCAAAAGTCCCAATGGCTGTGTTAATGAAAGGAAGTCCGTGATGGCTGTGCTTGGCCTCCTTGTGGTTGGAGGCAGCAAGTCTTGTTGCTCTTTTGTTGTGAGCAAGCTCCTCTCCCCTAAGTCAGCTCCTGAGTTTGAGATTAATTCCTGGAGGATTCTTCATCAATGAAAAGCCCAAAATAACAACTGAGATTTCTAAGCCAGGCTGAGTTATCAACCCCAGTAACTCACCTCTCCTAATTATTGATGCATTGCTTACATAAACATCACTTTCCTGTAAAAAACCAGTTTTGTCCCATTTATCTGGAAAAGTTGCTCCCTCTTCCAGTTTCCGTAAATAACCTCTTTCAAGGCTTCCTTTGCCTGGAATTGCATTGACATGAGTACTGATGATAGGCTTCTGTTTCTGCCTTAGTTGCTCTTCCCTCAAGCCCTAGAAAACTTGCTTTTCTTGGTACTGCAAGATGAGAAGTTCCCGTGTTACGCAATGTCTCTTGCCAAAATTCAGGAGGCACTGCTGCTCTTTAGGCTAACGAGCTGCAGGTCTGTCCGAATCACACAAGGGAAATTTGCAGCAGTACTTGTCAACTGCCTCCGCATCTGTCTGGCATGGTGTCACCATCTCTGTCCTGGTGCAATGAGTACAGCTGAAGGCTGGACTACTTCATATATCTGTGCATAAGCTATGGTTAACACAGGTTGAACGTGCTGAGCAGGGTATAGCTCAGTTAAATAAACTGAGGGCTAAGAAGATGGAGGCTGGGAGCAGAACAGACAAGTTCTGCCACCGTGCTCCTCAAAGCAATCCCTAGCATGGTATTAGGCAGTTAAGAGCTGTGAGATACACCTCAGCAGTGCTACTACCACACAGGAGCGACTGTAGCGCCTGAATAAACTGCAGGTAGAAAGATGTGAATTGAGTGGATGTGCAATGTGAAGAATGTTTGCACCTGGAGATTGTAACTTACATCAGTGCCCACTCCCTTTTAAAAAAAAAATACAGGCTGTTTTTTACATCTACCCCTGTAGGACTCATTATTTCAATAAAAAGTAAAAACAAGCCACACTGATGTCTTTTAATAGGCCCACATTATTTCAGAAAATGCTCTGAAACAGTGGTCTCTGTGATTGTTATTGCAGAGAGATCTCATAATTTAATGTATTAAAACCAGAACAACCCAAATCCTTCTCTTTTTAAGTTAGGAAGCCTATAAAACTCAGTATGAAGCTTTGATACAGAGTCGATTGGCAAGTACAACTAAAGGAAGATGGTTGTGTAGAAAGTTCCAGTCTGGAGCAAAAGTCTTATCAGTAAGCATTTGAGTGATTCCGTGTGGATCTCTCCTGCAGTGATACAAAAATAAAAAGACCAGCCTGAACCAGAAGGCATTCCGATACTCATCTTCTAGGGAGGAGGAATACATCTACCATAGAGAGAATCCTCTCAGCAGGCTCAGATAGCTTGATACTGGGAAACCTGTGAGTCACAGCAACAGTTAGGCAAATCGGTTTAATCATTCACTTGGAGGGCTTCAAATAGCAATACTTACCCATGGGATTCCTGGTATTCTGAAGTCCTGCACTTCCCTACATTTACTTGGAAGCTACTGATATCCCAGCAGTTTGATGTAGTCGCTCTCAAAGAACTTTGATTCTTAATGACACCTGTAGTATTTCAGAACAAGATTTTTAAAATAACTTCTAAGAGAGAACACCTATCCACACGGAACTCTGTCATAACAGTGAGCTCTTCCACCAGACTTTACAACATCTGCATGGTGTCCAACTTTATATTACCTTGGTCATGCTACGCTAATTACATGCTAAAAACATGCTACGCATGTTAAGCAAATTCTTATTTCTAGACCTGTCTGTCAAGTGAAGGAGCTGGGAACTGGCATTCAGTTTGCCTAGGACCAGCTCGACTGGCAGCAGCAGAACTTGGATTTGAATCTAGGTATTTCGAGCTCTTGGTCCCAAAAATGTATGGTCTATAAGCCTGGCACGTTTTCTTAATGCTTGGTGACAGGTAACTGCAGTAATCACTGCTCAGCTTTAATGAGAAGGTAGGCTGTTGCATTTTTGCTTTATCTGGCAGGTTCGCCTATCTCAATACAAACAAGTTACACAGGCAGCAGGACTTACAAGGAAGGCTGAACAAAAGCCAGGGTTGTTTTAATTTAGAGAAGAGGCAACTCAGGGGCCATATGATCCTTTTTCATGTAATTACAGGAGTGCTTCAGGAGAGAAAGGCGTAATCTGTTCTCCCCGTCCATGGTGGTTAAGATAAAAGCAGCAGGCTGAAATTACAGGAAGGGAAATTGAGATTAGATGTTTCCCTTGGTTAAGATAGTGAAACATTTGAAAAGATTGCCTGGGAGAAAGTGGGATATCCAGGCCTGGAAATAATAGGGATGCCTAAAATGGTGTTCATGCATTCACACAGATGATATGGGCTAGATTAACATTTTTAACCTGTGGAATATGGACCACAGAGTAACAGTCCATGAGACATGCAGGGTCGATGCAGCATGAAAGGCTAATGGGAAAACAATCTAAAGAAACCCCTCAGTCCACGGCCAGCAGGGATGTGGCAGATCTCTGCCCTGTGCTCTGATGGATTATTTGATATGTTGCAGGCAAAACCAGTAAAAATACCATTTTGTAAAATGGTAGCACTTTGACCAAATGTTGAGTAATGTGTTCATGCAGTGTTCATTCTCCTAATCACCGTCAAGTTCTGAAATGCTAGATGGCATGTAGCATTTTCTTTCCTGATTAAAGAAGGTTGAGACATTTTTGGCTACTGACTTCCTCAGTTCCCCCCAGACATCTTGTCAAAGATAATGTCAATTTCTGAGAGAAAGTAACTCATATTTATACCTGAAGTTTTATACAGTGTGTTGATAACAAGCAGTTACTGCCAAAGCCAGTCCTTTGTCACTGAAAGCCCCTAAGAGCCTTCTACATTTTGAGTGACTACCAAAACAACTAGGGATGCCTCAAGATTAAACACTGCAATGCAGCTCTGCCCCCTGTATGCCGCAAAGAAATTCTTGCTGGGATTGACACCGGCTCGGGAAAGAGTGGACAATGGTGAATGCTGTGGCATAACTTGGTTCAGCTGTTTTCTTCATAATTCCTTCTCTATCTGTGATGTTGAGGCAGCAACCTGGGTGTTTACCAAAGAGTTGCCCTTTGGTAACCAGGAGCTGTTCCCTCTGCCAGCAAAGAAAATGAAGAAATCCTGTAGTTAGAGCTGGTAGGATTTCAAAGGGACCAGCTGTGTTGTTGGTGTTGAATCAAGAAGAAAACCATGCCTGCTAGCAGGGCACGTGAATCACAAGGAACTTCTACCAGTGGTAACAAAAAGTACAATCTTTTGTTAAGTCTCCGTTCCTACGGATTCACTCTTCTGGCCCTACCTCTTGCACTCCTATCAGTATTTCCCATCTCCTGTTTGTGTCCTGGTGGATACCTCTGGCAGCCAAAAAACATGCCTAGATGAGCAGACCACTTGCCAGTGCTGACTGCTGCCCAAGGGGATGTACTTCTCCCTGTCTTTCCATCAGAAGAAGCATTAATAAAGTGCTGGTTTCTATTAACCTAATTTTTCCTGAAACCTCTGTCCTACTTTTGTTTGAAATTAGCTAACCAGTTCAAAAGATATTACGGGAAACAGACAAATGAACAAACAGATAACAGGTAGCATAACCCTGTAAGCTCTTGTTTTCTTAGAAAACTAGGCTAAAACGAGCACTGTTTAATCAAATGCTTAGAAATCATTCCGCACGTTTTGGTCTCTCACACAGGGTAAACAGTAGTTACATTTAACAGTTTTGGGTGGTCTGTACCGTACCTTATTTACTGCAATATGTTCTGGTCTTTGAAAGCATTCCACTGTGTTCATCTTCAGGATAGCTTTGATTCTCCAGTCCACTCCAAGGATATGTGTTTTAGCCATAGTTGTCCAGTCTGTCACCACAATATCATTTGAATTACATAGTGCCATCCCCTAAGGATGATTCCATTCTTCTTGAGGAGTTTTAGACAGGTGGCTTGTCTTGCCATCTTTAAATATCTTGGTGGCTTGAGACCCATTAGTTGTATACAACAGGTTGTGTGATGTGCGTACCACCATCTCTCAGACCAGTGGGCTCTGATCTATAGGAAAACCCATGCTTCTGGTGGCCATTAAGACAGATGATACCACTCTGTTCACTTCCACTACCTTCCTCTACCAGATTTCCAGCGACACGCATTGACCAAAGTAAATTGCTGGATTCTATGCTGAATGCCTGCCAATTCTTGTAAAGTATCCCTTAGATCCCAGAGATATGACCTTATTAAATTCAAACATAGCTTTCTAAAGAGAAAAAATAAAGGGTCCTCGGCAATCTGTTTTTGCAAGGTTACCTCAGTGCACATAGCACAATGCCTCTTCTCATGTATTTGAATGTTTTATACCCAGAAGAGACCCTTGGTGAGGTATCTGCAAATCCTCAGGCTGCATCAAGTGCAGCTGTATGGCTTGAGGCCCATAGCCTTGATACAAAGATTGCCTTTGCAATGTTCACATCGCATTCAAAAAAATGCATTTCCTGTAGAAATGCAGGGAGGATGCAGGAAATGCAAAAAGGATTCCTGTCATGCCACCAGATGGTATGGTGGTTTTGTGTCATCCTCAGCCTGCAGTATTTGTTTTCTCTGGAGATCAAATAGATTATTTAAGCAAGTTATTTTAGCACTAATCACATTCCCATTATGGGAAGTAGAAGGGTTTTCCATTGTTCTCTTGGCTGTTGCTAGCCTCCAGTGCAAATCTGCCTGCCTCCCATAGGTGTGTCTGAAGAACTGCTGCATGAGGAGCTGGACCTTCATATTTTACCTACAGAAAACAGTGATCATCTGTTCGTGTCAAGGGAGCTGCTAACACATTGACAAATACTGACTTGCAAAAATCTCCCATCCAACTCAGATAATCCCCTCAAACTCAAATCCAAGGTTTATTAATCTGAGGTCACCGATTGAAAGATGTTCCCCATTCAAGCTGGAGGAAGGAGGGAAAAACCTGAGCACCTCGGAATATCATTCTCTTGTTTTTCCACTCAGTTCCAACAGATGAAGCTCAGGCAACCCGAGGAGATTTAGGCCCTGATTGAGGGCTCAGTTCTGAAAGCTCACTCGAGAGACAGCTGGGATGGCTAGCTATTTTGTGGCCACTTTGGATATGGCAAATGCACTGGAGCTCATGCTTCAGTACTGGGCTTGACCAGCATGTAAAAAGTGAATGTGAATCTGAGATATTTGGATCCCTGTTTTATAAAGCAGTTGTGTGCCTGCCTGATTTGTTGTATGTGACTGCCTTCAGTGGGACTGAACCACTTGTTTTGTAGGGACTGAGAGGCGCCAAGCTGAAAGACATCTGGTTTATTACCATGCAAAGAGCAGCCTTTTCTTATTGGCTGTAACACTCACTTGCATCTGTGGTTTGATCATCTCATTTAACTTCTCTGCCTCGGTTGTTTAATCTAAGAAGTGAGATTGCTAGGGTTTGCCCTTTTGACAGGCGATGTAGGAGGATTAATTCATGAGTGTGCAACCTGGACTTCAGAGAAGTCTGTCAGCATGAAAAACTATAATTAAGAATTGTTTGTCCTGCACCTGAAAACACTTGCACAACAGCCTTATCCTGAGCACAGCTGACTGTTTGCCAGTGGTCAAAGTAGTAAAGGTTAAATGTGCTCAGCAGAATCAGAATCAGACTAAAAATTTACTTTTAAGACAGCCATTGGAAATCCAAAATTTGGGAAGAACCTAAAGCTTTTAGAACTAAAGGAGACCCCAAAGGCCAAAGCAGCCAGTGATAGGTTTCCACCAACTCCAGCAGGCTTTGAACTAAGCTTGTATCTCCCGCAACTGTCTCAGATAGTTATCACTTCATCACCATACACACCTCTTCATCTCCTTCTCTCGGGAAACAGGAATCCAGCAAGCACTTCAAGCCAGGAGACAAGTCCTTCTGACATCAAGGAAAGGGAAGAAAACAGCATGTTGCTTCTGCACCGGCTATCAAAAATCTAGCATCCTAATTTAAAAATACAAATAGAAAAGAATTTGTGAAGTGAAGGATCAGGACACATACCTGTGGGAGTGAGCCCTTTTTCCTTTGGCCTGAATTTAACTTGAGTTTGATCTTGAGATAGCTGTGGAGTTGTAAAGCTGGTTTGATGGAGTTGTGAAAAGGTAGTATGATGCTGAAGGAAAAAAAAAAATCGAGGTTTCAGAAATAGAATAAAGAAGGATTTTTGGATCTGAGGGAGTCAGGAGCAGCACATCTCTTTCACCTGCAGAGGCTGGATCCACATGGAGATGGTGAGTGATAAGAAGTGAGAAATGACAGGCAATACCCACCAACGCCCTTAGTTGTTAAGAGATAACCCACTTTGCAGGAGATTTGATCTCCATGCTAGAGTATTGTATTGTCCATTTCAAGCCTTCTGCATTGCTGGTGAGGATTTCCTGAAAGTAAGGGGAAGAAAAGAGATAGACGCTGAATAGCCTGCTAGCCTGGCTTTTAGTACAGTTATCTGGGGTGCAGAGGAAGATGTATGGAAATGGTGAAAACTAATGCTGAGGGCTATAGCACAGGAGCAGGCAGGAGCTGTTCTACCCAGTTGCTGATGGAAAAGTAAGGCTGAAGTAAAGGGTGGGAGGATCAAAGGCGATAGCAGGAATTCATTTTGGGGAAAAATGCAGGAAAAAATCTCGAATGGAAAATGATGCTTGCTGGCTGGAGCATTCTGCCTGCACAGGGTGGGCCTGGCTAGATGTGGCATTTGGCACAACTTTCAGCTGGTGGGCAGGAACGAGAGTGAGGTGGGTGGGGACTTCCTACAGCTTTCCTGCTGCTTCATGTAATGTTGTGTGTTGAGTCTGTGTGCCCATCTCACTGATGAAGGGTTGGTCTCTGGCCACAAGCAGGGTGAGGGTCAACAATTGGCTGGGGAAAGGGTAATAATAAGAGGATAAATGATTGCTGGGGAGGTATGGAGCACAAGACTGGGGATGTACAGAGGTGGGGCTCGGACCCTTCCCTGAGAGGGCAGCAGTGGTATACAGTAGGAGGACAGGGGGGGTTGAGAGCTCCTGTGTTGGGGTCTGGTTTTGAGTGCTGTAGGAGGCCAGGGGTGTGAGGAGCAACAGGTGGGGCTGGTTGTGAGGAAATGGAGTGGTACACGAGAAGGTAGAAATTCAGAGGATGCATGCTGAGGTTAACATTTGGGGAGGGAAGAGAGAGAGGGGATGAGTTTGAAAGGAGGTCTGGGGTCCTGCTTTGGAGAAGAGCAGAAAAATGTAGGAGATTTACATGAGAAGAGGGGACAGGAGTCTTCCCCTGATAGCTCATTTTCTACCCACAGCTTCTGTGCGTAATGCCAAGCATACACTCCCCATCATCTGATGAAAAGCTATGCGTCCCTTCTCACTCCGTCCTCCCAGGCAGCTTGGGGCTCTTACTCTCCTAGGGCTTTCTATCTCTTCAGATGACCTTTCAAGGCTGACATTAGCCCGGGAAGCTGTGCAGCTGCCTCGTGTGGCAGGCTGCCCCAGGAAACCAGCTACAGAAGGACAACATGCTGTACTCCACCATGCCTGGCAATACAGCCCGCCACACTGCAAACCACGGCTGTTACCATGGTGCTGCACCGGGAGAGTGGCTGTCTCTGGTGTCATGCTCCAGCCAGACACATGATACCTCCAGCTCAAGTCTGTTTTGGCTTTGGCTCCCGTTTTCTGCTCTGGGAACAAATGGTGTCTTCCTTTGTTTAGAAAATCTGCTGGGAGACCTGCCTGCTGAGACCTTCCAATTCTGACCAAAGTAGATATCGATCTGTTCATGTTGGCTGGTCTTGCTCTGTGCTTAATTGTCCTATTTAACCTTCCACTTGTCATTTGTGACTGATGTGTGCTCACTGCATGGGCAGAGCTGGCAGGGCATATAGACGTGCCTGGCCGTTTCCAGCTGTCTGTCATCCAGACCTGTTGCAGCTTCGTATAAGTAGAGGAAGCAGATCTTGTTAGTGCTTTTCTTCTCAGTGGTGTTGATTTCATGTTTGACTGCAGCATTTCAGGCAGTGGCTGCTGTACAAATGTCCCAGAGCTGTGAGCCATAATGATCTCGTTTTGGGGAGGACAGTGGGGTGATGTGCCTTATGTTTGCCTGTCTCTGAACGCTACTTGTTGCATGTCAGTGCAGTCATAGTTGCAGTGGCAGCAGTCCTCCTCTGGCTCAGGTTTTCCAGACACCGGTAGTGCTGTAAAAAGCTGCTCTTTAGCCTGCCAAAAAACTCAAAAAGGCTATTGAATAAATGTTCCCTTCCCCTCACCTCTCACTGGCTTGGCATCTGGTGTGCAGCCTCAGTCTAGTCTGAACCATCTGTGGCAGGAGAAAGAAGAGACACATGGAAAGGGGAAAACCATACAGGGGGACTTTACAGGAGGGTGCCATTGTCTAAGGAAGCCCAAAACACAAAGCCACAGTATCTTGGCTTGAAATGGGTGCTTCCCTTGATCACAGCGAACCATACAGTTACAGTTATTTGGCATGTCCTTTTGGAGGTCAAGACCAGAATGATTTATGTGAGACTGGCTATAATTTCCCTAGAAAGAATACCATTCTATAGGATAGCATATGTTATTCAGGAGGTGAAAGGCCACCTGGAGCACTTCTGTTGCGCTCAAATAGAGCGTGCTTCCCTCACTTGTGTGTTTGATTGAGTGCACTTTTGAACACCTCTGCTGATGTTCATGCAAACCACTCTTTCTTCTTGAGGTTGTTAGTCTAGACAGGCTACTTTGCTAGTGAATCCATCTGGTTACCACAGCCAGGCACAAGGCAGGGACAACAGAGGAATAACAGTCTAGGACAGATGGGGTTCTGAGAGGAAGACCCCTAAGATTAATGACGCTTAGGCAGAGGTTTTGCAGACTTATTTTGAGATGGCATTTGATTGATGAATGTGATTCAACAAAGCACTATTGACTTGATAAACATATGGCTGTGCACTTCAGCGTGAGAGAGTAAAGTCTCTCTTCCCTTATATTCTTCCTTTGCTTTTCTGCTAAGCACTGTATCCTCTGGGACAAAGCTGAGGAGCAGTGCGCGTCAGATTGACTTGTGGGGCTGATGATGCTGGTGTGATGCATGCTCTGTGCTAAAGCCCCTTCCCTTGTACACCCCTGAAGGCCAAATCCCCCCTCACCATATGGATGACATTGCAAATAAACCAACCTGTGATACTCTCCTTTAACCTTTATGTGGCAAGCTGGGGGAAGGGAAGGAGTCTTGGTGATTTGATCCCTAGAGACCTCCCTTGTTAGCACAGATCCAGCCACAGAAACAACACTGAGCTCCTGGGAACTGGCTGAAATTTGGGTTTCCCTGCCTCCACTGTTGGCATTCCTGTTGCTGGAGCATCCTGGACTCCTAGACCTGGCCTCTTGCTTCCTTGTTAGAAGCAAAATGGAGGGTTTTCCCGCACCTAGAGAGACAGCTAGGTTGCAACCTTAGCGCTGGGGTGCAGCAGGAGCAGAACTCAGTAGGACTTAGCAGCCTAGGGGTAACTGACTATTTCTCCATCACTTTTGAAGGTGCTGGGGAAGAGCATGGCAACCTTAACCTGGCTAAGACTCTTTCTTGGGTTCTTCACCCTGTAGAGCTTTTAGTAGGGCCCCTAGGATGACATTGTGAATGCTGCATGGGGCTGCCACTTTTGGAGAGAGTAGGCAAGGAAAAGATTTAATGACCTGTCCCTGCTGTGGGCTCATCAGTCCCACACAAACTCGCAGGAGCTGTGGCTGTTTCCTGGGGAGGGGATGGTCCTCTTGGCTGTTGCTGGTGACCTGCTTAGAAGGTACAGACCCACTGGAGATAGGCTGATTTCATGACCCTGCAGCCCTTTGCTGAAGAGAAGGCCAAAAAGAGAGATTTGTTACAGTTGGGGATGGGCAAAGGCTAAGATTAAAAGAGAAGGGAACAACAACATAGACCTGCGAGGTAACTGCGAACCTGCCAAAGGAGCCACATTCAGCAGCATTTTCTGTGCTGTTCAGTTTGACTGGGGCTAATAAGGAGATTTTGAAGACTCGCCCAGAAGTCTGATGGCTGGAATAACAAGCCTCTGAGATTTCCCATCAAATGCTCTAATTTTGGCCAGTTATATGGCTCCCTAGGCAGGGAATGTTGGTCATTTTCTTTCCTCCCAAGGAATACATCAGATGGAGGAGAGAGTGAAGTGAAATCTCTGCAGGCAAGAGGTGGAGGATCTGGAAAAATTATGATTCCTGGAGTCCTGGGCATGGCAAGACTCGAGAGAATTGTCAGTGGGGGAAGCAGCAAGACAAGAATCAGTTAACCCCTAAAAGGGGAGTTTGCAATAGCTTTGGGTGGGAGACCAACCCAGCCTGACTGCCTGTGAGGAAAGAACCACGTGCAGAACGGTAATACTGGCACGGCTTGCAGCGTACCCCTCCTCGCAGCAGTGCCAGCTAACGAGCCCGTGCATGCACTAACCCATTCCCTGCCGTGGCCGTCACCCTCGACATTACTGTAATGGTGTATTAATACTATCTGACTCTTCTTAAGAAATAATACAAAGATTACCCTCTTTATACATGCCCAGTTGTTTCTTAGTCTGCACCTTATCCCCGAATCTGCTGTTCCCCTTGTGCTGTTGCAACCATGTTTCCACCCTTAATTCAGAAAGAAAGGGTTGTGATGATGACTGTTTTTCTGAGTAAAATAAGAAAAAAAAAATGTTTTCCCAGCTGTGTCCAGAAAAACCCAGACACACAGAAGAAAATCCAATAAATTATTAACTCAGTCTTTCCATCTGCGGATGCTGGTATTTCTGGTTGGGATTTTTTTTTTTTGTTATTGCTAGCTGCCTTCTCCCCCATGGAAAAAGAGAATCTCTATTTAATTTGAAAGGCAATGTCCTGAGCTGTTTTCTGTACCTGGATGACGGTTTACATGTGGTTTTCTGCCTTTTGAATGAGGAGGAATAAATTGGAAGTGAGTTTCCTGTACTCTTCTCATCTCCATGTGAGAGGAGAATAATGAACAAGAGAGCACCTTTATAGGCAAAAGATTACAGAGTTTATGCATTGATTATTCTTTACAGACCACTGTGATATGCTCTTTTTTTATTTTTCTGAGGGTGCGGGGTGGTGAGAGAAGGTATTTTCAGCTGTGAATTTTTGACCCAGACAATTAATGTTTGTCTTACAAAGTGGTGGGAAGAGGCTGGTGTCAGCTGCCTGGAACAGGCACTGACACAGCAATGCCATGATGCTCAATCCACGCATCCACCCAGGTGCTGCCTTGCTGGCAAGGGAAGTGGTCCCATGCTGTGACCCAGCACTGTGGTCCCATGCTGTGACCAGAGGCAGGTTTGATCCATGTGGTATGGTCAGAAAAATGGGTTTCGCTTGCTGCCGTGCTTCCACTCTGATGATCAAGCGTGGGGCTGCTTGACGGGCACACCTTGGCAGTGCCTTCGCACTGTATAACTTACCCATTTTCCTGTTTCTTGACCTCCTGTTTTCCACTCAAGGCTACTTGCAAACAAACAATCCACTATAATTACTTTTTTGCTTTGGGTCCCAGTTTTGCTACATGCCATACCCAAACTTTGTCTTTTCAGTACCATTACCTAGGCAACCTCAGCTGACAGGATTACTGGAGCACCACTGGCCTTGCAAGGCTCCGCTCCCCAAAATATCCCCAGCAACTGCCTGTGCAGTTTGGCTACTTCTCACACAACTTCCCCTTAACCAAGCTGTGAGATCCAGCCATCACTCATGGTGCTTTCACATTCCCATCTGCCGCAGCCAGCAACTTCTGATGTCGCCTCCAGTTTCCTGTGCCCTGTTCGCCTAGCTGAACCTCAGCCCAGCGCCCAGGCCACAGCTGGGTCACCTGCCTGGTGTTGGCTCCCTGCTCCCTGTCACTGCTCTTGGCCAGGTGATTTGCAGCAGCTTAGCCACGGAACCAGGCCGGACATTCCTGTGGAGCTGACTGTTTGCCATCTTCACAGAGGTTGACTGGTGCATGCCTGTCTCGGCCTTTTTTTTTTTGTTGTTTTTAATTCTAGGTTGGGCTGTGTCAAAACACATGCCGTATGCTCGAACTTGAAGCCTTAAGCAATTCGGAGAGCTCTGTAGAAGTGACAAGCCCTCATAACTACTTAGCAAGCCCCAGTTTTTGTGTCAGCTTTTGCTGCAATCATTTTTTTGATATAGCTAACCTGAAACTTAAATCAAGCCTTTGGAAAAAAGATACAGATTTCCTTCATACATGCACTAAACCCGCCCTTCTTCTCTGCTGATTGCCTGTTCCTGGTAATGTTTTGGGACTTAATACGGACTTTGTGCAGAAAGCAATGATCGATAGTGCAAGAAATACCACCTTCCCTTGTGCATATCTCAGGATGGGTGGTGCCAAAACCCATCGTCCTCCTTTGCAGTGAAGCAAACTAACAACTAGATGCCAGCGTGGCAGAGGCTTGCCAGATCATCCTCCCTGGGGCTAGCAAATGCTCTCCTCTTCCAGTCCTATGGCATGGAGCAGCCTAAATGTCTGGGTGACTCAGGCCAGATGCCTGGATTGAAGAGAAGAGGTGAAATTTTTCTCAACTGAACATAAATCAGGGAAAAAAATCCAAACTGGAGTGCAGCAGCCGCAGCTGCCACCTAGGTGTCCAGGGCCCGGCGATGGGCAGCTGCCTTGTAAGGGGCCCCACAAACCCTCCCCTCAAACTTGGCTTTTGCTCCCAGCTGCCTCCTGGCCCGAAGCGAAGCGGCATTGCCGAAGCCCTGACCAGGAGGAGGGAGGCAGAGCACATCACCTCCTCAGAGACCCAGGTGCTAGATGTTTTTTTTTTTCTGCTGCGTTAGCCAGCTCAGATGTGGCACAGATGGGGAGTCTGCAGCCTGTGCCCCGGCACCGGCTCCTGGGGCCTCAGAGGCACTTGAAACAGATGGGACAAAATCCTGCGGGGGCTGAAACATGCTTGGCATTGCAGCCCTGGCTGGGGGAGTGGGGTGAGGCCCTCCAGCACACCACGCTGCCCTGCTGGGGCACTGCGGTCTATGGCGCCTGCCAGCCATGGACAGATGGGCATGGGGCTGCATCACAGGGACGTGCTGTTCCTGTGGGTACTGAGCTCAGCACTGGCACATGGGGCAGAGGCAGGCAAGGTGGCCTGTGGGCCTGTGCAGGGACCGCTTCGGGACCCGTGCCAGCCATTTTGGGGGATGGAAAGCCAGGGTTTTGTCCAACTGTTCCCAGGGGCAGAAATGACCGGAGTGGAGGGTTGCTGATTAGGGCAGGAGTCAGACCCTGGGATGCACAGGTAAGCATGGCTTATGGTGCTGGGCAGCTGGCTGGAGGCTTGGGATGGGGAGAGGGGAAGCTGTGGGGAAAGAGCGGGATGCCTTCTGAGATACAGGGCACCAGGCCTGAGACACCCAGGCGATGGAGGCAGCGCAGTCTCCTGCAGGGTGGCATGGGTAGAAAGCAGGAGCAGCACTGCTTGGGTAAACATGGAGCTGGAGGTAGTGAGAAAGAGGGGGTTTGCGTTAGGAGTAGCAGTGTGGGCTCTGCATGCTGTAGCCCTATTGGGAGAAGCATGGAGAGATGGTGCTGGATGGAGCCTCTGACGAGGTGGAAGAGCAGAGTGATGCTGCTGCTACCGTGTCTTACTGCTAAACTGGGAAAGCTTCAGGTCAGGGTGCATCACGCTTTATGCCTGGACTTCTCCTGCCAGAAACTGTTTTTTTGGGGTTTTTTTTTTTGGTGGTGGAGAACTGAAAGGCTGTTGCCCTGTGCTGGCAGGGAGTGTGGCTCTGGCGGTGAGCTGGGAGGCTGATGGGGAGCAAGGCAGGGTTATGCTTTCTCAGCCACAGAGATGCTGCTGGGTCCGGGTGTGGTACACTTATGTCAGTGACTTCATGGTGATGCACTTCTACCACCAGGACTGTCCAAAGCCTTTCGTAACAGGAAAGCGGCTGGAACAACCTTGCCTTCCACCTAACACGCAGCTTTGTCTTCCAGTGCTGGGGAAGGAGCAAACGTGGACATGTTTAGCGAGTCGCAGTCCTTGCTCCAGATTTCTACAGAAAGCCTATCCTCAATTTTGGTGGGTTACAAAAATTTAAAGCTTTCAGCTGCTACTGAACAAAACACCAATATGCTGAAACTACAGAAACTAACATCCTTCTTTCTTCAGTCTGTCAGCTACTTGTGTAGCTAACTCCTGTAACTGGGCCCATGAGATTTGTGAGTGTTTTCTAAAGCGCAGCTTGTGACGGGGAAACCCCGCTTTCATTAAAGAGGACAAATTGCAGAGTTCCTGGTTAGAGAAATTCTAACAATGTGACTGCGTGCTCAGAACCCTGACGACGCAACACGACTTCCAGTGAACTGTGGAAAAAATAAAAATGAAAAATCAGTTCTAAACGTTCAGATGGGGTTACTCTGAAGACATCTTTGCCACTTAGCTTTTTGAAGCCGGGTTGCAAAGGAAAGCCCCAGGGCTTGGAAAAAGCTTTTGGGTTTTTTTTTTTTTTTTCTCAACCACTGCGAGCCCCGCTGAAGGGATTTAGGAGAGCAGAGTACGGCACGTCCTGGCCCCCGCGGGCTTTGGCTGCGTCCCTCCCCAGCGCCGTTGCTGTGGGTACGCCCTCCGGGTTGTGTTTTGCACGCTGCTGCTTTCGGTAATCCTGAAATAATTCCTCTTTTTTAGAAAATCTTTATGAGGAGCACGTGGTGTGCTCCGTACCCCTGCCCCCCCCCGCCATCCCCCGTCTGCCTC
>VZSC01005226.1:102591-157321 GCA_013398225.1 Steatornis caripensis
GTCCCGGCCCGGCCTGGCCGGGCCCCGCGGGAAGGCGGCTGCGATCCGCCGCGGCCGGCGATGGGAGATGGAAGGAGCCGGCGGCGCGGTAAGGGGCGGCATGTGTCCGAGCGAGCGCGGGGGTGCGCTCAGCCGGGGGCACTTTTTTCCTTTCATGCGCTTTTACCTTTTCCCCCCTTACTCTTCCCTTCTTTTTTCTTCTCGCTTTTCCTGTTTCCTATTTTTCTTTTTCCTTACTTCCATTTCCTTTTTGTTTCCCCTTTTCTTTTCCCCTTTCCTTTTTCCTCTTTTCCTCTTTTATTTCTTCCTCTCTCTTTTCCCCCTTTTCCTTTTATTTTCTTTTTCCTTCCACACCCCTCCCCCTTCCTTTTTGCCCCCCTCATTCTTTTCACACTTCCATAAGGTACACCAAGCCTGCTTCTGCGCTCGTTGCTGCTTGATCCCGGGAGACACCAGCTGCGCTAGGGAGGCTGCACTGGGACCTCTGCCCCAGGACTGGGACCCCCCAGTCTGCATCCTGTACAGTTGGTTTTGCTTCTGTCTCCGTGTAACTTGTCTGTGTGACAGATCAGCACTGTTGCTGCACTGACAAGCTTTCTTAACCAGACCAAATTCTCGAATTAAATGAGATGTTGTGAAAAAGCCAGTGTCTTTGGCTGAGTAGTAGCATTGTGCTTTCTGCAGAGGAGTGGGGTCGAGGTGAATTCGCCAGTGGTGTGAAGTTTTAGAACATTAAACGTGCACAGGGACACTCCTGTGCAGTTGTGGTGTTACCTTCATCCTTACTACCGGAGACAGGAGCTACGCTTCTCGATGGGAACATAAACATTGAGTTGTAACGAGCTTGAACTTCACACAAACTCAGCGAAGATGCTAACTTCCCATGTAGACGCAGTATTTCCATACAACAAACAGCAATTACCTGGCTCCCACAGGGTGCCAGCTAGTACTTTGTCAGGCAGAACACATCTGTGTGCTATTGAAGAGATTTGGGTGTGTAACAGGCAACTGCAATTACTGCTGCTTTTGCAGCTTCAGTCATGCTTTAATTCTGTCTTTGCGTAGGGTCATTAAAACAGAAAGTCAAATGGAGTATTTCTAATGAAACTGGTGGTTGCATACCCAGTGTTCGTAGCAATTGTAATAGGCTGCTGGGAATCATCCAAGCCTTCAGAAAGAAACCTCTTTCTACTCCAAATGCTTTTACATCAATCTTACCCTTAGTTGATGCGTTTCAGCGGACGTTACCTGTTTCATGCTAACCGTGAATGTGACCTATCTCTGTTAATTTACATAGGCTGAGAGTCTGGCTATAGAGATGTTACTTTTGGGGTATGCCTTTGGTGGGACAGAATGTGAGGTTAAACCATGTAAGAATCCCTGTGCAAATGCTCCCCTTAAATTACAGGCTTGGTTCATTGCAGAAAAGAGTATAAGAAAATCCTTTGTGGTAGCTGTGATGTTAAAAACAATTCCAAGAAACTTACGCACTGCTCTCTTCAAAACTTGGTAAAACAAAAAAATTAGGACTTCTTGATGATACATAATGAAAATTTTTGCGCAACTTCGCTGTGTGAAAGGGGCTCACTTGTGCTGTTGGTGCTTGAGCACATTATCTGATGTACTATTGCCATTGCTATGCTATCAGTTTGAGAAGGAAAAGAGTAGTGAGGATCCTAATGAACATGCTGGTGGGTTTTTTTCAGCAAGAATTTCTTCGCTCTTGTGAAGCTGCATAGCTGAAAGACCTGGATGTCCTTCAGAGTATTCCACCCCCGCTCCCCCTTCCCCCCGCCTCCCCCCTCGTCCAAGTGTCCTTTCTGTTCTTGCCCATCTTACCAGGAAACTTTGGTGTTTGGTTTTGTAGCTTTGAGTTAAGAGATGGTTTGGGGTTTGACTCCTGTGGGATGAAGAGGCGCTCTGTCTGCGGGAGTGCTGTGGACCAGTGCCACAGAGCATCTCTGCAGACAAGTGGTTGTTTCCATGGGCGTGCTCTGAGCCAAGTGCTGGGAGCTTCAGCATTGGGGCTGGCAGTCGAGACAGCACAAGTCACACCTTGCACATGGCCGTAGGTGCAGAGGAAGGATGTTTTGGCCGTGGCTGATAAACTGTCTTTGTGCGTGCAGCGCAGCTGGTTGTGTGCAACAATGCCTGCTCCATGGAGAGACGGGCTGGCAGACTGGGAGCCAGGGTGAAGTTTTCTGAGGCATTGTGTGTGTTTCTTTTTGGAGTTCCTCTGTTTAGCTGCAAGGGTCCTGAGAGAGAGCAAGTACCCAGAGGGCACTGCTGGGTGCTGGTTTAAAGATAATTTAGAGGTAGTGCAACATAGTGTCTTAGGGAAGGGAGCACAAAGAGGGGAGGGAGGGAATAGTGTCTGGAGCCTAAGATTAGGCAGGTCCCCAGGGTACCAGAGAGCCATCTGCCAAGCTGCTGTGCTCCAAGTGATGTTGAGAAAACCTGTTAACTGTTACCAAAACTCAAAGGTCGGGGGGGCAGTAATCAGCCACCAGCCAGACTATCCTGCTCCACGTCACCTCTGCAGCGCAGGCACCAGGGATCCCTGGGGTACAGCAGCTGGTAGAGTTGATCAGTGCAGGGTTTGTGGGCTCAGCCAGAAGAGGTGGGAATGGCATCCTTGGGCTCAGCTATATGTGCCACCCGTTCTCCATAAAGGGACATTTCCCCCCAGCCAGTTCCTGATGGAAAGCAGCACCTGGCTTCTGGCAGAGCAGGGATTTCACTCTGTGGCCTGGGGTTTCATTGCATCCTGGTGAGTCATAGAACTGTGTGTGGGTCCTTCCCTTTGGAAGTTTGGCTGAGAGAGGGGGTGTATGATAGAGAACTCCGGATCCTCACCATTCGGAGAAGTGGGGCCGCAGATGGACAAATTTATTTCTGAAGGGATTCCAGGCCTCTGGCACCATGGTAACAGAGGCTATTTCCAGTCTTTTTTTCCTGTTTGCACTGAGATGAGGTTGGGGGGCAGTAGAAATTGTATTCTTCCGTGGGATGAAAAAGGTATTTGAGACTAGCTCTAAGTGTCTGCCCAACACTTTCAGCCCGGCTGTAAGTGTCCTCTCAGGAATGGCACTGTTTAAAGTACACTTCTGCAGTATGTTTCCAGGTGCTTTTTCTGAGCACAGCCCCTCCTTGCTCCAAGATGCCTCTTGCTGTTGTGCCAGCTCCTGTCAGAGACCCCAGGCTCCTGGATGTTAATGCATGTGAGCATTACAGAGATGAGCAAGGTGGGTTGTGGATGGGGCTTAAAAGCAGAGTGGGGTGAAGGCTAGCTCTCTGGGTTTTGGCTAGGTTGCTGCAGAACTGAATCAGGAGTCAGAGGAGCTCAGGTATCGCCTAGCCCTTGAAGCCTGAATTGCTCCTGAATTGACTGTACTTCCCGGATGCTGTAAGCAAACAAACCTGCTGGGGCACGGGATCAAGCTGTCCATCAGGGATCAAGCTGTTCGTCAGAGCTGGAGCTCTGCATTTCCACCTTGACCAAGCGCCTCAGCCACCAGCTCTGGCTGCCCGAAGTGCGTTGCATTTGCTGTGGCTTGCTTTGCTAACTGTATGGAAGTGTCTTCAGTGCCGTGACCGCTGGGCTAAGCCTGAAGGAGACCAGACTGGAGCTGGCTTTTGAGGATGGGCTACCAAGGCAGAAGCACACTGGTCACTGTCATACTTGCGGAGCACTTTACATCGCAGCTGCAGCAATTTTTTTGACACCTGGTGAAAGGACTGAACAACAGGGCATCGTCTTGAGTCTGTGATACAGTAGTTTGGGAGCAGTAAGAAAACAATCCAAATGGCACAGATTACACAGTGCAAGCCTCACTTTTTATAGAAATGATGAATGGGACCTGCTTTCTCTTCTTAGCATGAAATGGCACAGTAGAAGAAGTGGCTTATCTCCAAAGTGTACTCATTATTTTTTTTACAACAGTTTTCAAACAGGAAGTGTCATTGGAGCAATAACCACATCTCGCAGGCTGAACAAATGCCAAGTGTGATGGCAAGATGCACTTAAGCCTGGGATATGGCTGCATTTCAGTGTTAGCAGAAGAATCCTTACCAGGAAAGCCATTTTCTCAAAAGAAAACAAATTCTAGTATCAGCAAGTTCTGCTTTTCATCAGCTTTATCATCTGTGGACTCACTGTGGCCTAGTGAGGAAAAAAGAAGTATTAACTTCTTCACCAGTGGGACACTAGCGCCAGCTGGCCCCTGTTGTGCTGCTTGTGGGGGATGTACCACTTTTGGCGTCTTAGGCCTTCCCGCCATGGCTGAAAATGCCTGGTGGCTCCTGACCATTCGCGGGGACACAGCTGCCCGAGGGTACTGGTGCTGGCAGTCCTTAACTGGCACTTCCTTAGCAAGCAAACAGTCTGCTCTTGCAACAACATCTTTTCAGTCCCCAGCGCTTGCGCTGCAGCAGGCTAACGTGAAATTTGTTGGACTTTTAGCTTCTGCCTCAGTTGTGCTGGGGAGAGGATAGCTCAGATCAAGTTTCAGTCAAATTTCTGATCTGAAAAACTTCTATTAAATCTCATTAAGACTCAGAAAGAACAATTTAGGTGAAAGGTGTAAAATTCATTTAAATATGTGGTATAAAATAATCATGCAGGGTCAATGTAAGTTAGACATACTCCTTTTTGCACACTTGCTGTGTTGTAGCTCTACAGTTTGCCCTTGCCACAGAGGAAATGCAGGGTTTTACACCTTTGTGAATGTAAATTCTTCGAGTTTGTCTTGTGTAGAGTGGTTTGGGGTTTGAGTGTGGGGCTTTTTTTTTTTTTTTACTGTTGACTGAAGTTGAGGTGCAAAAAATACTTCAATCACTTTGGGATACTATCTTAAACCATGTTTGTAATATTGATTTGAAAAAGGAAGATGAACTCTCCCGATAGCCCATGCTTCTTTGCTTCCATCCACAAAACCAGCACTTACTTAGCCAGACATGGAGAATGTACAGCACATGGGAAAGGATGTACCCTGCAAGTTCTCCAGGCTCAGCAGATGCTGGCTTGGGTTTTGGGAAGAATTTAGTTGCTTAAAGATACAGAGGTAACTTCTGGTGGGCTCATAAGACACTTAGGCATGTCCAAATTTTAGCTTCCATGGAGCTGAAATCCATGTGGGGCAGACCTGTAGCCTGTATGAATATTGTTCTGCCATCTGTGATATCTACAGATGATGGAAGAGTGCTACCTGCTGAAGAGACGCCGTCTGTCAGTTTGCTAAATATACTTGGAACAAATTGAACCAAAAAAGTAAATGCAAGATGTCTACTACACGTGCCACTGAATTCTTTGAATAAAAGATGCTGTCTCTGTGCAGTTTTTCTTCAAGCAGGCCCCTATTCCAATGCTGTTGTCATAGCTCAGGAGAAATACCTGCACTGTGGCTTTATTAAAAATGTTGGATCCTTCTAAATATCTTTGTCTTACATCTAAGAACGTCATGGTTCATGCAGTGAGCTGAAGCCTACCTCTCAATGGGCTTGCTTTGATTCTTGCACATACCTTAGAAATAATGCACAGACATCCAGAGGTCCGTAAGCAAACATCAAAAATCACTGACTTGGCAAGTAGAAAATGCTGAGTGACCTTTAATGGTAAAGTGTAATCATACAGACTTTGAATTAATATGCTGTTCACATTCACACAGTTACAGCTCAGACAGTGTCAGCCTTTGCATAATAAAAAGCATTTAATTCAACATAACAGCGGACTGTTTCCCAACAACTTCAACCAAACAACGGAGCAAATATTTCTTTAAGGGGAGAAAAACTCAAGTGCAGCTGTAAAACAAGACAACCAGACTGAAAACAAACTTTACCTGCGACTGCTTGACACTGCTGCTAAGGCATCCCTTTTTTGTCACTGTTCCCATGCATTTTTCTAAGCAGCGACTCTTCGCGGCTTTGTTTCTGAACTGAGCCTCTCGTCAGACACTGAACTTTTGTGAAGTGTGCCTTTGAACTGAGAGAACAGCTCCGATGGTATCTGTGCCCTTTCAGTTTTGCTCTTTCCAGCCTGGCTGCTTCCTGAGAGGCTGCTCCTGGTAAACATGTCCTGCAGTGCTGTGAGCGGAGCGGGAAGCCTGTGGTGCCCCGGTGCTTTTTGGTGAATCCCTGGGGTGAAGGTGTGGGGCACGTTGCAGTGAGGACTGAGGAGTGGAGCTGGCTGAATGGTACCGAACCTGAGGTCTGCCGGGTTCACGGCCATGCGAAAGCCCGGTGAGCAGGTAAGAGTGGCTGGCTGCACCGATTTGGACCCAAGGTCCTTTTAGCCGAGGAGCACATATGTGGTTGTGGAAGTCAGCAGACACCTGGGAAGAGTTCAGCTTGGAGCTTCATGAGCAGGATGTGATTTCTGCATGTGTTGTGGATTTGTATTCCTTGAGCTTGTTCACCCTCCTTTTCAGCTCCCATAGGACTTTGGTTTCCATGACATTGCTTTGCAGGGAGGTCTGTGGTTTTGACTACAAACTGTGCGAGGAACGGTCTCCTGTTTGCTGTGATGCTGACTCCTAATACCTTCTTTTGATGTCCTCTGGCTGTTGTATTAAAAGAGGTGGTGAATCACCAATTGCTCTTTGCCTTTTTCAGACCCCTTGTTGACTGCATGCATCTCTGCCACGTGTCCCTCATCTGCCTCTTCCTTCAGCTGAAAAGTCCTAACTAACTCCCTTGGTTATCCCTTTCTATAATCCAAACTTCCCTGCTGGACAACAGCTGTAGGCAATGCCTTCACACAAGCCCTTCCTTTCCTCCTCAACCTTCTGGCTCTCTACACATCTCCCTGCAACTCTGGATAGTTAGCAATTAGTTTAAAACCCAAGCTGAGATTTCTTCTCTTTCAAAACCTTTGCTAGCATTAACTTTTGGCAGCTCCAGCTGAGATTTAGCCATGCAAAACTCCTGTTCTTTTGAGTCTTAATCTATTTTACTAATGCTTTTAATTTAAGAATTGCAAACACGCAATATCCCATATTAGCATAAGGGGCTGTGTGTGTGAGGAAAACACAAACATGGTGTATGAGGTCACATGGAAGTAAAACCAAAAAAACTTGCTAGCAGGCTTTTTGTGAGCACCAGCACCCTCTCTGCTTGCTCTGTGCTGTCGGAGCACTAGCTTTCACTAGCTAGCAAGTTTATTTTAACTCCAGCTTTTGGCATTTTGTCCTGTTACTTAGGAAAGTGACTCAAGAAACACTCAACAGAAATAGTTTTTTCAGAACAATTGGCATGACCTGTCAAAAGCACTGAGGCTTGCTAAGTGGACGCCCCCACAGGAATTGTACCAGTGCTTAAAAACAAGCGGTGGCCACTCATTGTGCCGGGCTGTTGCAGGGGGTTGGCTGTGCATGACAGCAGAGGCAGAGCTCTCAACTCGTGACTCTGAAAGACTTGACCATGGCGTTGCAGCTTGACTCACATGGTCCTTCTGCTCTGCTGGGACCTTGCTGTAGAAGGTTGTAAATCTGCGGAAACCGTCTATGCATCGTTCCTGCCCTTCTTTTTTTTATTTTTGAAGCTAGCTCCATTATCAGTTACTGTATTTCTGTCAGTCTCCTGGGAATCTCCTGGGGTGCAGAAGACAAGATGAAGGCAGATGTTTAAACTCCTCCCGAGAGCACAGACTCACTGTTCCAGGGTATATGGTTGGCTGCTGAGAGGCATTTGGCATTTTTGCTGCTAGAGTTGTTGGTGAAGCAGTGAGAATGGAACAAGCACAGCCTGGGATTAAAAATGGTCCAGGTGTGCCTGTGAAGTTCTCCACAGTTGGCTGTGCTTTGCAGGCATCCTGCAGAGGCTTCTTCCTGCTTCCCTGCAGTACCGCTGGTGGCTCCGTTGCAGCCGCTGTGGCATCTCCCCACTAGCGTCTGTGAAACTGCCAGAAAGCCCTGTGCTGCCATGCAGGGCTGTCGCCTGCCAGCAGGGATCTGGCACCCGTCAGCTCTGTGGCTGAGGGGGAAGGCAGTCAGCTCTCGGAAACGGGGCTGTGCACGTGCAAAGTTGCAAAGCTGGGGCACCCGTGAGGTTGCCTTGTGGTATGGCTTAGCTCTGGAGACCTCCACCCCAGCTAGCCTGTTCCCTCCAGGTTTTCAGTAAGCCCAGAAGAACTGGAGTAACCTTTCTGGGGATAGAGTGGCTGGGTTTTATTAAGAAAGCTTGCAGGGGTCCCTGAGCATGCTTTGACCCCTCTGTCCCAGCTCACAGCCCTTTGTGAAAGGTCCTTAGACCCCTTCCTGCTGATATTTTCCTTTAGCATGACTGACCTCCTGCTGTCCAGTGTTTCAGCTGACTCTTACTCCCTGAAGGCTCAAACTTGGGCACCCATCCCATTCTGCATTTTCCTAAGCAGCATTTTCCCAGGTCTCCTGCGAGGAGTCAGTCTGTCTAACAGCATCTGTCCTCTCAGGGAGTCTTGAGAAACTCCAGACTGACATTTGCCAGTTAATTATCTGTTCCTTTGAACACTTCCTCCTTATTAGTTGTTTTCAAAGAAAACACATGACCTTAAGCGTGAATGCTGCAGGAGGCACGGGTTCATACCGCCTCTTTGTACTCAGACTGACCTGTTCCTTGTCCCAGCAGCCGTGGACAATGTCATCTCCTTCCACTGAGACGCACAGAGATGGAGCACAGCTCTCCTGTCGGCTCAGCTGCAAATGGTGGTAAGAGAACAAGACTTTAATATTCCTCAGTTAATGCTGTCTGGTATGTAGCTACTTAAAACAAAAAAAAAGGCCACAAGACGAAAACCATCTGTCCCAAAAAAGGCCCCAACCAGAACCTCAGTTAGATTCAAAAGAGGATGCATCGACGCTTTCCTTCCACAGAGAAAGGAGAAGCGTTTTCTTTAGGCTTGGATGACTCACCATGCCTATCTAAAAACCACTGGGATTTTCGAGGGGCAGTTTGAGGAGAGCTCATGACTGGAGTTGAAATCAAATTCATCCAGAGAGAGACACTGTGCTTCAGGAACAGCAGCCGCCAGCTCTCTTCAGGGGCCTGCCTAAAGCAGCTTCTCAGAGGTGAATTGTGGCAGCGGTTTCTCCTTTCAGCTACTGACCCTCTGCTCCGGGTCGCATGTTCGGGCAGCAGAGCGGAGCAGAGGCAGCATGCATACTTCATGCTGGGCTCACTGATCTGTCCTTGGCAGGTCCTACTGGAGGAGCAGGATCCCTGAGGTCTTAGCACCCTGCTGCTGTTCAGTTCAGGGCTGAGACATGGATTGCTTTCTGTGCTAGCCTGAAACCATCGTGAATGCTGTGGGCACATCCTAAACAATCTCTGCTCCCTCTACCCAGCGAGGTGGAATCTCTGTTGACCCATGCCAATGCCTTGTGTGAGGTCAACAGGAACTGGTCCAGTTTGTTGGCAGGAGGTCTGAGGGGTGAGGATTGTCATCTCCAAGCTAACGCAGCCCTCATGAATGTTATACAAAATTCACTTGAGAGGCAAATGCAGCCTCCTCAGCTACCCACCAAGAACTGTGACCCAGAGAAGTGGGCTTTACCAAACATGTTCAACCAGGCAGAAAGCGCTGCAAGAGTGGTGAATGAATGAGCAGGAACTCGCTGATGCTTTGTGCAGAGCCTAATGGGACTGAAAAAAAGTGTGTATGTGGCTCATGAGAAATCTATGTACAGCTGGGCTGATTTAAGGGGATTGATGCTTTGAGGGAGCGTTACCCTCTCTGGCAGTGACAAACACCAGATGCATCAAAGGTGGTGGTTAATGCTGGCTGAGGGAAGCAATTATGAAATGAGCTGACCCGGATGCAGATTTCTTTGCCCTTGAGCTGAGGGCGAAAGCTTAAGCAAGAGTTTTATATCCCTTCCAATCTTGGTTGTATTTAATCCTTGCAATGCAGCTTGGAAAGCGCCATGAACATTTGTGCAGCCCTTCTCTGGGCTCCTGGTTTCAGGGCGTGATGACTTCTGCAAGGTTTGGGTGAGTGGAAGATTGAAAGACAAACAGGAGAGCACGTGTTCTCTCTTGGTTTTCTGTGTGTTTGGATTTTTTCTGGGTTTTTTTGTCTGTGTCTAAGGAAGGACAACAGTAAAGAAACAGTCTTAAAAGCCAGCTCTGACCTCATAGCATACTCATTATCTCCCCCTCTTGCTTTCTCTTTTTATTATTTCTTGTTTGGATGAAATATCATAAACTTATCCTTAAGCTTGGATGTGGAGGCTCTGAGCTGCTTTACCTTTACATATCCTTACAGTGCTCTGACAACCTAAATGGATGTTAGGTTCAGCTGTTCCCATGCACAAGCCAGTATCTGTAATTCTCATCAGCAGTGCTGAGCACTTCTGAAAATCAAGTTATCCCTTTCAGATGTGAAGACAAAGGTCTTGCAGTCTCCACTTAGGCACCTAACTCTGATGAATGCTGCCCTGTGCAGTGAAAAAACATTAATTTAACCATTAATTTCTGCCTGTTACTGGGTGATGCAGAGGGTGCTGTGAACCGAACTCTTCTTTACTTTATGGTAAGGTACAGGCAAATACAGACCCTTGGAAAATGTGTTTGCTGGCAGGGAAGCTCACTGCAGCAGATGTCTGTGAAACCTCAAAGAGCAGGGCTGAGGGATGGAGGTGCTGTGTCCCAGAGGTGTGTAGATCAGAAATTCCTGGCTGCTCAGGAACTGGATCGCTCTGTCCATTTTATTTTTCATTTCATTCATCTGTGAGTGGGATTTGGCACCAGCTAGTTGTTTAGCTGCCCCATCGTTTTGCATCCGAGTAGGCTAAATTTTTGTCTTGCTCCATAAGTTACTCCTGTCCAGCCTACTGCTGACCGAGAGCCTCCTCCTGTGTGCTCTGAGTCCAGCTGTTGCTTTTCTAGCCGTTCCTGCCCCTTTCCCTGCCAGTGAATGCAGCCCTGTAGAAGCATGGGATACATGAGGCTTCTTCCAAACTGGTTTCATCATGCTCGTGATAGCCATCTTTGTGTAGAAAGCCCTTCATCTGTTTCATCACATTTTTCCCAGAATGTTTGGTAGGCTAGTGTTAGTAGGTCCATCAAAGTACCCGTTGGAGCCCTAGTGATGAATAGGCAGACCAGTGAACGGTAAACAAATACATCTAAGACCCCTGCGTAAGATATACCGCCAACTTATTACAGAGGTGTGTTGGACTAAATCCTGCAGAACTGATGCAATGCAGAAAGGTGGGAGAAGAAATGGGGGTAAAAGGCCAGGAAAACTGGGGCAAAACAGTTTTAGGGCATGAGGCATGGAAGTTATTTGTCAATATGCTCTTGGAAGAAAATGTACTTGTTGGAGAGCTGGCCTTGGAGAAATGTATGGATTTGTGATTCCATCCATCTCTGATTAAAGAGCTTTGACCGTGTGTTCCTGTGAATTATGTGTCTCCTGTAATTTGAATTTCTGTTTGTAGCTGACGCTTGCCCTAAGGTATTTGGTGGAAGTGCATAAAAGTTGTTCTTGTCCTGGGGGGCAGAATGTTCCATCTGGCTTCTTTTTTTTAAAGAGTGTTTTTGTAAGCTAAGGCCTTTGCCAACATGAACCATGCAATGACTTGCTGTGCTGTAACAACTGGCTGCCTCAGACATAGGATATGAATATAAAGGTCACTGAAGAATTTATAGAGTTAATTATTTATTTCATCTGTCACTTCAGACAAGATTACGGGCTCTCTGTCGCCTAGCTGGGAAGAAAATGCTGACTGCAGACAGTTTTTGCACTACTGTTTATTGGTGGTATGTGCTTTTATCTTGGAGGTTTGATTTGTCCCCACCTGTTCAGAAAACTAATTTTAATCTTAGTGCTGCAGCCTTTTCTCTCCTCTGAGAGCCTTGACCTTTACTGTGTCAAACTGCTTCTTATGAGTAGGAAGCAGTAGGAAGGTACTGGTGGCATGAGGCTTGGATGGCACTGAGATGCTTGATCTGTCTGTCCATCCATCCCCCCTAGGTGCTCCTCTGCTAGCTGGAGAGACCAACCCGTGCCCCCTTTCCACCTCCTGGCCAAGGTAGCAGGTTTGACTCTTGTGGTCTGGTCACGAAAACAGGTTGGGCTATTGTTCTGATCTAGACGGTGGCAGTCAGGCATACACCGCCTAACAGGGACCTTCAGACAGCACTTGCCACACGTTTGCATACCTTGTTATCCTTTTTCCTATTTTTTATCACCCTTGTTGTAGCCCTTGCTCTTCCTTTTCTCTGCCTCAGTTTCTTTCCGAAGAAACAGCCTGCCCCCATTTATTCTTCTCCCATGCATCCCAGTTTTGCAACATCCATACTCAAATTTGCTATTTCTGGCATTTTTAACACTAACTGGTGTTACTGAGATGGGCAAGCCGGCTAAAGATGTGAGGGACTGGGTGCTCTAACATCACTGTTTAATACTGAAAACACTTGATATTTATTTGCTATACTTTAATATTGAAAAGACTTGGGTTCCGAAGACAGAGAGCTCTTCAGAAGCACTCTGAACTGGCCCGTGTCTGCTCTGGTTGTTCTTGGTGGTGATAGAGTTAAACGAACACCTTGAAAATCATACCTGACAGCCCACCTGAAGGGATTTAATGTTCCTGCTGCCATTTTTTCACTAAATGGTAGATAAGCTTTGTTTGTTTTGACTCTACAGGCAGAAGCACTTGTGTGGGATAATGATGTATCAGCTCATGCCCAGACTGTTGCCAGGGCCAAATACGAATTTTTATTTGGCTTGAAAGAAGAGAAGCCTTCAGAAATGGGTAAGTGTTATTTATTACTATTGTGTGCCCAACCCCCTCCCCCCCAAAACCCAAAAACTCTTAAGCCGCTCCCTATAGACCCCACTGGGTCTCACTCACTGCGCTATGCTGCCCTTTGCCAGACCACAGTGCAAGTACCAGACCAAGGAGCCTGCTGGTTTGGCCACAGAAAATGACAGCAGTTTGCTGTCTTACATCCCCACCCTTCTCTGTGGCTCACCTGTGCCACGTCAGTGTGACAGTAGGGTCTCTTGTGCTGGAGACACGTTGTGGAGGGACTCCCAGCACTTCTCTGCAGTGGAGTAGTTTCAGCCACGCGTTCTGCAATTGCACATGCCGAAACACAGCCAGCTCTGCCTGGAGGTCCTTCCAGGAATGCCCTTTGTGGTCTGCATGCTGCTCTTCCTACAGCTAGAGGTAGATAAGATTTTAATTTAGATACTTGAGGGGGTACCTGAACTGCTCTGTCCTCTGTAGTTAGTAATTCAAGAAATCCAGGTGCATTATCTAATGTTATGCCTAAGGATCAGTCTTCCTTCTGTTCTTTTCTTGTAAATACAGGGCGTTTTCTACCTTTTCACAGCCTAAGCTTATTAAAAAAGAACTGTAGTTACTATACCTATTTCTCTTGCCTAGTCGTAATTATCAACAATCCCTGCCCTCTTTACAAAAGTATTTCCTTAGGCTGTTCTCTTTGCACCTTGATCCTTTCTAATCGCAAACTTTCTGGAATGTCACTTTTAATTAAAGACGACTCCCCTCTTGTCGGAGAAGGGCAGCACTTCATACAGAAACAAGCTGTGTAGGCTCCTCCACTTCAGTAAGGAAAGGGGAAAAAAGACAGAAAAAGAAAAAAAAAAGCAGAACCAAAGTCTGGAAAGTGAGTAGACAGTTTGTCCCTGGATTTTCTAAGGTTTGGTCTTCCACTTGGGAAATCCTAATTGCAGAGTGGAGGGGAAAAAAACCAGAACAACCGAGATGTCCTCATTTAGGAATTTTAAAAACTTTTACAAATTGCCACAAAATGTATGTCAGATTATTGCAGGAATCACGATGACCTCATTTCTTGTTTAGAGAGACACAGTGTGAGAGCCCTGTCAGCAGGCATTAGTACTTTTCCGGAGATTGGCATTAAATAAAGTATGCTGTGTCTAATAAATCCAAGTGCATCTATTGTTATTACTAACCAAAACAATTATCAAATGTGACGGGTATTCTGAGCCGACTAAGTACTGAGCCCTGAAATAAAGGGTGGCAAAGAATAAGCCAGATATATTGGCTTATGTGTGTACTTTTCTGTATTTTCCCTGTGCTGCTTCTTGCCTTGTTTCTTAATCTCCTTCTGTTTCTTTATTAATCAGAAACTACCATTAGGGGCTAACAATTAGTGAAATGGGAGTGCCTTCAAGGGAGAATTTCCAAATATTTAGCTGTGGTTAACATACAACATTTGTGAATTGTACCTGAAAACTGGGTGACACCATGCCTACCCAGACTGGTTTCATGCTGTCAGAGACAAATGCATCCTACTCCTCCTCCTTCCAGAACATGTTTGACCGAAATGGGTAAATGAGTGTGGTGCTGCCCCTTCTACTTTTCTATCTTCCAGCAAGCATGCTTTAACTGCTTATTAACTGGAGATGAATGAGGGTGGGGTGACTGAGGGCACAGTAGTACAAACCCATGGCTCTGTGCACCAAATCCTGGTTTCCTTTCATTTGACATGTGTCGAATATGTCATGATACACATTTTGGGGGGGAAGCAGCTATGACTGAAAGTCTCGCTGTCCTTCTCTGTGTTAGATGAGGAGGGAAAAAAACACCACCAAAAATCAAAACAAACCTGCTACTTTAGAAAGTTGCCTTTAAAAGAAAGAAGACTTGCTTTTCGTGGGTCCAAGTATGAAAGATTTCAAGCAAACAAGTAATGGAGGGAGGAGAGAAGTACTGGTGTTTAAACTTGATCAAGAGAACAGCCTGTCACCGTGGGGAGTAAAGCTGAACTTTAATTTATCTAACCCAAAGCAGTTTACCCGTGCCTTGCCTTGCCTCAGAAACTGAGAACGTCACATGTAAGCTGCTGAACGGCTTAATTACTTCTGCGTCCCGGTTTATCCTTTCCCTTTCGGCCACAACCGTATTACTGAAGTCCTGCTGGATGCTGTTGAGGGTATAAATTTTTTAATAAGTTACTAAACTACTTGCATAGGACAAGGCAATTCACAAAGAAGGAAGAATAATTGGGGGTGACTGTAGCAAGCACTTCTGTTTGCCTAGATGGGAGATGGCAGACTTTGTTAATAAGCTGCCATGCTGATTTTTACCTTCCAGGTTTAAGTTCGATGCCTGTAGAAGAAGAGGTGTTTCATCGATGATAATCAAATGCTAATAAAGTTGCCACATTAAGAACAGTTTCTCCTCATTTCTGTCCTTTAATGCCCTCAGTCTGGTTTTATCTGGGATATTTGTGATCCCTGATCTACTCATGTGCTCTTGTCTTTGCTGGGTGATGCCTCTTATGTGGCTCCTCTCCTCTCTCGTCAGTTGGCCATCCTTCTGCCCTGGATGCATCACTTGGAGCAGAAGCAGGTCCATGCCCCCAGGACCCTGACCGCATCACGGGAAGGCTTGGGGCCACATGTCTCTCTGCAGACCCCTGCACATGGGGCTGCTCCTCGCTGCCGTGGGAACAGGGAGGATGCACTATGCACAGCCACACACCCCTGTGCTGTCTGGCCACCTTCCTCAGTGAAACTCCAGCCTTCTGCCTTCCAGCAAAAGAAAATGTTTTTTAAAAACTGAATTTGGCTGGGTTGGACAAGACGTCTTCTCAGGCTCATAAAGGCCACTTTTGTATATGGAAACATACCTTCCTCTGGAACTGGCTGTGGAGACAGTGATCTCTATTGAGCAGCCTTATCTTTAGGCTTGGACATGCTACAAAGTACTGATTTTTATGATTTTGCAGTTAATACATTTAAATACCAAAAAGAAAAAAACAAGTGCAGACAACATGACTTAGTCCTAAAAGGTGCTTCCTTGGGGAGAAAAAGAGGAGGACACGACAAAATAGTTGCTTAAGTAAAGATGACAGCCAAGTACCCCATAATTCCTGTTATATGAGAAATGAATTCCAAGACAGTTGCGAGGAAGAAAGTACCTTCTTAAGACTCACAAACAGTCTTTTCTCTGATGCTTCTAGGAGGAGAAAGCTTTCGCCCCTCCTGTGTACAGAGGGTTTAATCTCATCCTTTGCAAAAAAGCCCTGTACAAATAGTCCCTGAGTTGCTATGCAAATCTGGTCTTTCCCAACAGCTGCTGGAAGAAGCTTGTTTTTGAATTCCTGGTGAAACAAATAGCTTTTTGGAAAGCCTGTCAGTTGCTGTTTTGTGTACAGTGAGGTGTCGTGAGGCAGCTGAGCTCGTTTAACAGCTTGCTTCTGCCAAAAGAGACAGTCCCAGCCACATGCTGCCATGGATTGTCTCATGCTAGTTCTTGTGTTCATCTGTTTTCTTAGCAAGCTCAAGCCAGCAAAACCTGAGTAACAAAAAAACCTCTAACAATGCCAAAAAAAGAATTCTAAAAAAAAAGGGTTTACTTTCTGCTGGCAACATGTTCTGAATCACCTCTGTGAGGGGTCAAACAGTGCCAGAGTTGACACATGAAAGATAACGAAATGCATGCCTTAACCCATGCAACATACCCATTCCTGAACCTGAATCACAGAAATGATGGCTTTTGCTGTAGAATTTCTTTAACTTGTTTCAGGAGCAAAGGAAGCACACAATGGTTTTTTTTTGTACAAGCAAAGCCTTTTCATGGTCCTATATGCTGATTTAAACAGCCTTAAGAAAATTACCCAGTAACTTTCTGTAAAATGAGTATCACTAACTTACTAGGTTGTTCTTTGCTCTTCTGCCTCACTTTCTGTGTGTCACTTCAAGTCATGCGTGTCCATCTCTGCCGCTTGCTTCTTGCATTGTATGAATGTGGCACCTTTGTGGTTTTCAAGGAGTAGTGTGTGATTGGTATGTTTTCTTGTAGATATCCCTGATGTTGCTGGTTGGCAATGATGCAAACAGAAGGTTAACTTTTTAAATTTAAGTCTCCAGAGGTACTGTATTAAAAGGTACTTTCCTGGTTGAGTTTGTGCACTTTGAGAAGTGATTACCTCTCTGGCACCAGCACATTGACCAGCCATGCTGAGGGATCCTCTTTCTGCTTGGACGCTCCGAGGAGCAGCAAGCTCTTATGGTGCTGTCAGAAGAGCACATCTGACTGTGCATATGGCAAAATTAATGCTTTTGAAGGAGGACAGGTTGCACTGCACTCTGTGTCTCAACTGCGTGAGGTGGAGCTGTCTTGCTGTATCTACCTTTGAATTTCTGAGTCCTACTTCCCGTGGCTGCACGAAGCTGCGGCACACTCCAGGGCTGTCAGGTGTGGTGTGATGGATGTCCGGGTTTCCAGTCCCAGGGAAAGGAAAACTAAAGGGGCGTGAGGCATTATGCTAAGTCCCTTGCTCTGCAGGAGGAAATTGGATGTCTTGTGACCTGCACTTGAAAGCTGGATAGTTCAAGTTATCATAACCTACAGCTGCAGGGAGGAGATTACCACGTCCTTGACTTGGTAAACAACAGACTTGTTTGAAGGCCAAAGGTTTGATACAAATAATTGTTAAAACATGGGCTGTTTGTTTATTGTTTTTTAAAGGTGCCAGAAATAAGCACTCAGAACTTAGGAAATGCGAGTTAAGGTAGTAATTACCTCCCTGTCTGTGGGCTGTGTGTTGAAGCTGAGAGCTTAGGTGACGTGAGTGCACAAATATTTGGGGGCCTGGTGATGCTGGCAGCCCGTTGGTGGTGCCTGGCCTCTTCAGATGCTCTGCGTGCACGTGGTGCAGGCTGACCTCAGCTGAAGCTGGCAGGACTCAGAAATGCTTTCTTGGAGGTGGTCAGGCCTTTCCCTTCGATCAGGCAGATGGAAAACAATGCATCCAGGTCAGTGGGCACAACAGGAGAGGCTCAGCCAGCTGCCTCGGCCAGCTGTAGGTGGGTATGCTGGGGCACAGCTGCATTTTTGCTTCTTGTCACTGTGGGCTCCTCTCCTCCCCTCGGCTTCAGCTTCATCACCTGGTGAGATAGGCAGCACATCAACACAAGCCCTCCATCGTGCTATAGCCTTGATTAATCTCTGAAGGAAAAGATGCACGTTATCCTGCTGCTGGAGATAGCTTGATAATGAACACGGAGAAGGCATTTAATTAAAATTACGTGGGTAGATGCAGTTCTAGCCTGGTGTAGCACTGAAGAAGTGTAACATGGGGTACAGCAAGTATTTTTCCTGTTTGCAGTTCACCGCTTTAACAAGTGCCGTCGGCTCTAGACCCCCACGTTGTTTATTTAACTCTTGTTCAGCTTCCTGAGGAAGGGAATATCATTCACTGTGCGAGCTTGCTGGAAAGTTACCATGCAATGTCCAGCTGGGCCTTCAGCAACAAATACTCAGAGCCTGGGAGATGCACATGTCCCTCTGTGTCCTATTTTCGTTTTAGCTGGTGCATAACTCGATACCCAGCTCCTGGGGTGCTTTGCGGACTGTGTGGCAAGCTTTCTCTTAGCCTGGCTGATTGATCCTGAACCCTGAAATGCAGAAAAGGACATCCTTTTTTGTGGATGTGCCTGGTTTCTTCAGCAGCTGCTGAAAAGATCCAGAGTTTCTGAGATCTGTGAGTAGTAGTGTGGGGTTTTTTAAGCCATTGTTGCTTGCTCAAAGTCTGACCATATACTTTTTATGTGAAGAGATCTTTCTGTTTGAAGGACTTTTTGAGAGTTTTAAAACAATTCTTTAAAAATACAGTATTTTAAATACGTAACATTAAGTACAAGTGGATTCAGAGAGGCTGTAAAGGCTTCGTAGACATTGCAAGTGTCAAAGCAGCTGTGGGCTGTCACTGCTCCAGAAGTTTGCTCTTTCAGCTGAAGGCTCTTAGGGAGCTCTTAAAGTAATTCTTGCTATCACTGTGTGTATCCACACTTAGAAAATCACCTGTTAGCTGCTTCCTTTCTAAATCACAGCAGTGGAAAAATAGAAAATTTTGGATTCTTTTTGGATCTGTCATTCGAATTTTGGGTTTAAGACCTTTCCAAACACAAGTCTTAAACCAAAACTTGAGATTCTCGCAGCCATGTCACTCCAGCGGGTGAGGCTCTGAAGAAGAACCATGCATTAAACATAGTAAGACTCACCCGCACTTTTACATCGGGATAAGGAGCCCAGATACTCCCTTTGTATTCCCTCCTGTTCGTGCTGATGCTAGCAGCTGTTTCACTCCACCATTTCTCTTTCCAGGGTAATGACTCTTGGGACCGAGTTATCTCACTGACCATCTGTGGCCCATACAGCAATTTGTAGTGGATAATCCCTCACACTAAACCCTCCCAGCACATGCTGCATGTTAGTTTTGGACTTTTTCCTGTTCTGAGCTCACTGAGTAGGCCTGCGAGGTGCTGCAGCAAGGTGCTATCCTTTCTGCAGCCAGGGAAAAGGTGCTGCTGGTCTCCCTGGAGAACTCTTGGTTCAGTGCAGTTGGGGTTACACAAGTGCTCCCAAACCCTGTTTACCACTGGGAAATAGTTAAAATCTGTGGGGGGAAAAAATACGCAACTGAATCACAGCATTGCTTACCTAAGGCTTTCCATCAGGAACGGGATCAGAAGGTTTGCAATTGTAAAAAAGCCACACACACGCTCAAACAGACACACAGTGACCCAGGTATTTTACATGCTGTTTTGGTCATTGCTTTCTTAATGGACAGGATTTCTAGCAGCTTTTCTCATTCTCTGTTTTTCAATCCATTACAACTTGGGCATCGCATCACTGCCCAACTCCAGCCACTGGGACTTGGCTAGCAGAGAGATTCATGACAAATTTACCTAGTGTGAGCATGGCTGTCCTGTGGCAGACTGAAGGTTCACCTAACACAGCCTCTGGTTGCCCTAAACCCCCCAAATTTAGGGAACTATGCAAGAGCAGCAGCGAGCAGTACTTCTCTGATAACCTCTTCCAGTGTGCAGCAAGCTGCAGGTGTGGGATTTCCTGAGCGACACACTGCTTGTGGGTGCTTGCAGAGGGATTATTTTCTTCCCTGAACCGATCAGTTTAATTTCTGGGTAACCCTGAGCAGCCGCCTGCCACATCACTGCCTGGTTCTTCAAGCACTGTGAGTGCAAGGCTCATGCTGCCTGTGCACGCCACTGGGTCTGTGTCAAACATCCCGCTGACAGCAGCAGGGACTCCCTCCAGTCGTCTCTTTTTTCGCTTGAGGGATATTAGCCAACACGGTCACTTCTTCTGCGTCGGGTCTGCCCTGTCTCTGGTCCCCTCCACGTTCCCTGTGTGTCTGCTAAGGCAGCAGAGGCATTTAACCAAGGCTTATTTTCTAGGCAACTCTCCCTTGCCTTTTCCCTCTGCTCCCTGCCCTGCCTTCACTTAGCCTCCCCGTCTCCATGAGCTTGTTGTTTTTGCATAATGCCAGTGTAACTTCGCAGGGATGAAGGCCTGGCTCTGCTTCCCTGGGCAAGCAAACTGCCCAAAAGACTGGAGTGGCTGCAAGCTGCACAAAACCCTGCGCCCGGTCCAGCGCAGCGTTTGTAGTCAAGTTACAAAAGCACAATCCTTGCACTATGCTAATCCTCCAGCTTTGGCTAACGAAGGACCTCCGCCGGCCAGGCAGGAGCTATCGCGGCACGGAGAATGACATCATTTGGAAAAAGGGCTGCTGTGCAACACTGCCAAGTGATTGTGCAGCATCCCTCCCCTCCACAGGGGGAGGCTGCTCCGTCTCGGCACGCGCAGGCACTGCTTTATCATTTGGAATAGTTTATTTACCACAGAAGTTGTAACTCAAGGGAGCACAGGACGAGGAGACACGTGTGACCCCCGTCTCTGGCAGGCGGAAGTAATGATACAATGCCAGAAATCCCGCGATTTGTTCGTTAAGCTCTGTCACCTAGAGATTTGTTCCCTCTTAACGCACGCATTGTTTTTACTTGCCCTAATTTGCCTTTTACAAATAACAGCAAGAATTGCTGGTACCAAGAAAACATAACTAGTGTGATGCTGCATGCAGGCTCACCCATGTGCTGCTTGTGGTCGGCGCAAGATGCTGCGGAGAAACAAAATGCAAGATGAACTGGGCTGCTTTGTGAAACCTTCCAGCTCAGTAATGCCGAAATGCCGTTAGGCTCCCCATGCTCTGAAACCAGCACATGACTCTCAGTATCGCCATTCTGCCCATTTCTTCCCTTATGGACGTGATTATAATAAACGTCTCCCTGGCATACCGTCAGGCAGCCTTGCTGGAGGAAATTTTTTTCCCCCCTGCAAGCTGCCAAGGTGGACTTCTTAGCTCCTGCGATAGACTGAATGAGACTGCAGTTCCCCCATCAGTTTCATAATACTCAGAAAGCATCCATTTACATCATTGTGTGCAGTGCAGGGCAGCAGCTGCCAGGAAATTTGAAACTATTTTGATTCCAGTTGACTAGAACAGCAGCAATTGAATTAGCTGGTATCGCTATAGATAAACTGATGATCTGTGCATTTTGTTTCATTGACCAATGGGTAACTGCTGGAGCTACAGTAACCTCTGTGAGTAAGGAGACTGTTCAAGCAAATATATCTAATTTCTTGAGCTAGCTAATATATATATATATATGTATATATATATATATATATACTATATAGACAGACACTCACACCTTTCTTTTGTAAAATGTACCTTTAAACAAAATGTCTGTCTATGCTTCTAACTTGTGTTTTGCTTCCTAGAATTTCCTTTTATTATGCTGTAGACAAGCTTGCTTGACATGGAATGATTATTTACCTATGAAATATCATATCTATACCTGATTTAAGTCATTAATTCTTTCAACGTCTAGTCATCAGAAAGGCTGCCAACTGCTCTTAGGTTATATTTGCCCGGTCTCGGTTTTCTAGCCACTCACCCCCTTTCTATTTTAGCTTTTTCTCTCTCTGCTTAATTCTTTTTTTTCTTTTTCTTTTTTTTTCCTTTGTTGAAAGAAGCCACCTTCAATGCAAAGTAGAAATTGGTGTTACCTGAGAGTGTGTGTCCTTTGTTTGTTTGGTGGTGGGTATTTTTTTTCCCTGCTCATCTTCAGTGCGGTCCTTAAATTTTGTTGTTGCCTTTCTAGCCTTGTTTGTAATGCAGTCATATTGGGGGATGGGGTTGGACAGGATATGCCAGTAGCTGCAGCAAGACATGATGCTGTGGTGGTGGATGGGAATAAAGGAGGAGTTTCCCTTAAAGAGCTCGAGCTCCTCTAAGCTCTGGTACCTGAAACAGCTCTCTTAGCCTGGCTGATTGATCCTGAACCCTGAAATGCAGAAAAGGACATCCTTTTTTGTGGATGTGCCTGGTTTCTTCAGCAGCTGCTGAAAAGATCCAGAGTTTCTGAGATCTGTGAGTAGTAGTGTGGGGTTTTTTAAGCCATTGTTGCTTGCTCAAAGTCTGACCATATACTTTTTATGTGAAGAGATCTTTCTGTTTGAAGGACTTTTTGAGAGNGTAGCGACCTTGTCCGTCATATGCATGGTGGTACCTAACCACCGTGTAATGGGGACAGACTGCTGCTTTGGTGCCGTATGTGAATTTTTTAAAATCAGGCAGTGAATTAGGCAATGTTCCTGCAGGATGCTGTCAAAGCGAGAATCCCGCTGGCTTGTGCTCACATACGGCAGCAGCCACAGTCCTTCCAGAGCAGGGCTGCTGGCGCCGCCCTGGAGACAAGGCTTCAAATTTCTATCGTGAAAGTGCTCCTGTCTTGCCCAGGTGAAGCACAACTTGCAAGTGTGGCAGAGAGGAGTGCCTGTATGCACGCTCTCTCTTCCTGCATGTCTCGCTGTGCCTTTGTATGTGTGTATGTGCTCTGTATGTGTACCTCTTCTGGAGTCTGCTGGGCTTGCCAGAGGGTAAAGTTTGCTTGGGATGAAGTTCAGGAGAGACTTGCTCGGGATTGCTTACCGCCATCAGCAGTGGCTGTCGGTGGCAGACGGGGACACGCAGCAGTGGCTTTAGCATTCACTGCGAGAAATAAGGCTGCCTCTGTGTCCCTCATGTCAGTTCAGAAGCTAAGATAGCAATTAGCAGAGACGAGCCTGGCCCCTTGGCACGGTCTGTGCAGTGCCTTGTCAGGGCTTGGCCTCCAGCGTACCTTGGCTCCGTCCCAGCCCCGTGGGAGACCGGGGGAGCGATGCTCCAGGCTTCCTTCCAACGAGGCAGGGTGCGTGGGTTGGAGGGAGGCACGGAGGCTCCCAGATCCTGGGGCACTATGCAGTGCCTTCCTTTGACATGCAGCCAGAGCATGCAAACCAGGCAGTGGCATGGCCAAGCGCCACGCCGTGGTGCTGGGGGCATGAGGCGATCACAACTGGGGCACCTCTCGCTTGCGAGTCTGCAAGCTGAGAGTTGCTGTAGGTGGAGCTGTGTCCACTGAGGAGGGTTTACATTAGTGACAGGCTCCCTGTTGGCGTTTCTTCTCTCTTAAAAAAATCCCATCTCAGGGCAAGTGCTGAGAGAGTGGCAAGCACCAATACTGCTTCATTAGAGCAGGCCAGGGCTGTTGGGTGGAGAGCTGGTGCATTTTGCTGGCTTGGGCCGGTCCCAGTGCAGTTGTAGGGATGTTGTAGCCACACAGCATCGTTCTCATCTGTGAGTCCGTCCTGGTGGAAGTGTGTTCCACTGGCAACCTGGCGCCTGTGCTATGCACTTCATGGGTGGGCTTGGGATGCACCCAAGCACTGCGTGGCTGAATTGTGTGCAACAGGAGCTGTTTGTCTGGGGCTTCGGGCACTTAGAAAAAGCACTGTGCGTGGAAATGCTCACGTGGGGAGAGGGATCTGGCTCTCTTCTTTAGGTCTCTCCCAGTGCACCCACACCTGTGTGTTGGAAACCCTGCTGTGAAGGCTGGCTGGTGATGCAGAAGAGGACAGGGCATCCAGACTCCTCACAGCAGCCTGGGACCTTGCAGCAGATAAAAGGTTCCTGCTTTGTCCAGTTGCTGTCCCCAACAGCAAACAAGTCATCTAGGTGAAACCTGGCTCACTGAAGTTCTATTATGGAGGGATTAAATCAACAGCATGGATCGGTGTCGTCTGAGTCTGTCACTTTGATCCTGCACCACACACGATGCGCAGTATTTATCCTGTGGCTAGACATACTGGATAGGGAGCTGGCAGGTGTGAGCTGCTGCTGATCTTTACAAACCACTGGCAGATAGGGAGGTGATCCTCCCCCTGTACTCTGCCTGGTGAGGCTGCATCTGGAGTACTGTGTCCAGTTCTGGGCTCCCCAGTACAAGAGAGACAGGGAACTACTGGAGAGAGTCCAGCGGAGGGCCACGAAGTTGATTAGGGGAGTGGAGCATCTCTCGTATGAGGAAAGGCTGAGAGAGCTGGGTCTGTTCAGCCTGGAGTAGAGAAGGCTGAGAGGAGATCTGATCAATGCTCACAAATATCTAAAGGGTGGATGTCAAGAGGACGGGGTCAGACTCTTCTCAGTGGTGCCCAGCGACAGGACAAGGGGCAATGGGCACAAACTGGAACACAGGCAGTTCCACCTGAACATGAGGAGGAACTTCTTTACTGTGAGGGTGACAGAGCNTGGATGCATTCCTGTGCAACCTGCTCTAGGCTAACCTGCTTTAGCAGGGGGGTTGGACTAGATGATCTCTAGAGGTCCCTTCCAACCCCTACCATTCTATGATTCTATGATTCTATGATAGATAGCCACATTAGTGCAGTGCTGAGCTTGCATTAAATTATCCTCCCTTTCACCTTGAACTCAGCTTATCATTAACCACAGCTACATGGCTTTCTCTCAGAAATGGCTTGTGGCCAGCCTGCTCAGAGTGGAGATGAGGATGGGTTTGCAACACAGCACTTAGAGATGCACCTTGAGCAGGGCAAAGCATCCAAATGCGAGTTGATGTCTGGTTTCAGAGCTGTCAGCTCTGATGTTTTTCAGTGTAGGTGTTTGGATCCGGACCCCTTGTTTTTTCTTTTAAAGCGCTTGTATACTCCAGGCCAGCTTTTTCCATAAGGGTGCAGCGAATGCAGCTGTTGATGGTTTTTTTTTTGTCAAAAGCTCAGTTCCTTCTTGGGCGGTACTGTAAAGTGGCCAAGTATCTGACACTGTGTCATCTATGAGGTCTCTCTGAGGACAGCTGGTTCTCTGTTACCTCACAACAATGGGAGCCACTGGGTGCTTGGTGCTTGGAAGGTGGGACCATCCGTTTTCACCCCTGCTTTGTTTACATCAGTTGGAAAAGCAGCACGAGGAGGGGAGGGGTAGCAAGCTTTTTGTGCATACGTACATCACTGCAACATGACCTTCAGTTGCCTGAGTTGTTATAGGAAGAGGGTAGTGCTGGCAGAAAGTTGAATTGCTCATTAATTGCTTTGTAATTTAGCTAATTTGTTTTGTCAAGGCTGTGGAATACAAGGGGTGTAGCTGATTATCTTCCCAGGGTTTCATCTTTACAAGTGAAAGTGTCCTAAACCCGTTTTTTTTTTTTTTTAATAAAACCAACATGTATGGCGCATGCTGTGGATGGATGGCAGATCTCTGAACATCTGCTTTCTTCAGCCTTTGTGCCTGGCCTGTGGCCTCGGACTGTTCATGGGCCATTGGGACCCTTTTCCGAAGTGTAGCAGACATTTCTGGCATTCCTTCCTCGGCAGTGCACGCTCCCAAAGTATGGCTGCCCAAAAACTCCTATGTAAAAGGACCAGCTCTGGATAACTGCAGTGTGAGAGTGTGCAGAAGTGAGTTAAACTGAACGGTATTTCCCCTTCAAGGGAGCATAGTTATTGCTCTCTTAGGAGAGGGCTGGAAAGGGAGGTCAGGCTTTTTGCTCATGCACACGGCAGATAAACCTACACTCTCTTTTTCTCTTTGCAGGTAGTGGCCATGGAAGCAGCGCTTTGCTCCCTCATACCATCATCAATGAATTTCCAGAGTACGGCACTGTAGAGCCAAGTGGAGATGCTCCGAGGGCTTCATTGCCACGCCAGGCAGAGCCTGTGACATGCAGTCCAGAAGGAGGACGGGACAGTCACCACCGGGTACCCGGCAGGCCCCTTCCTCAGCGTGCGGATCCTGCAGACAATTCAAGACCTGACGCCAGGGCAGCGCAGCTGTGCGCCCCGGAAGAAGTTTTGCAACCTATGGGTAACCTGCCAGAGATTATGAAAATCTCTTCACGGCTGGAAGCCACAGAGGTGCAAGAGAGTGCAAATACTTCTCTTGATTCAGATACACAAAGGGAAAAAAGGAGTGTTACTGGCAGCCAAAATGTGCAGGCAGCCAGAGAACCAGTTCCAGCAGGCCAAGAAAAACCCTCAGACATGCCTCTTCCATATGAACGAACAGCTGAGGAAAAAATGCATTTGATCCTAGAGAAAGATCTGGCTGCAATATGGACTGGAGAAAAGCAGTCCGAGTCCTTGCAAGCCATCAGTAACAAAGCCGAGGAGGTCCACGCAGTGCAGGAGACAAGCTGTCATAGACCATCTGTGACAAACCTGGAAGCAGCCAGCAGAGTGGAGGGGTGGGATCATTTGAAGGAGTTTTCATCGTACAGTCAAGGCAAAATGCAAATGGGTCCTGAGAGGAGGCTCTCTAAAGAGGCAGCTGTGAGCAAACATGTAGAATTTCAAGGGGTGGAGATTTTATGGCTGCAAAAAGCCGAGGAGCAGAGAAGAAAGAAGCACTCGCTGCTGGAGACTGTGTCTGTGGAGAGGAAGACGTTCCCCAAAACGTCCAGCCACCCAGCACCACCGATGGTCTCCCCAGGCTTGGTCTCCTCACCGGACAGCGCTTGGAGCGAGGTCTGTGAGGACCCGAGGCTGGGACCTGCTGCCTCTGGAGCCACTCCTCTGGCACTGCTCGATGAAAGCGAGGAGGATGAAGTGTTTGTGAAGGACAAGAATAACCGTGGCAAGGAGGAGATGGCTGTGCTAGCAAGATGCCAGGGCAGGTGAGGTGGCGCTTGGGGGGCGCAAAGGGCAGGCAGGCAAGGTTTCTCTTGTCCCAAGCACGTGGCTTGTGCCTACCACTTTAGGAGCTAATGAGAAACAACGAACGTTTGTCTGCTGCCTGTGGTGTGGTGGCAATGGTTGCATTGTAGTGCATGTGCATGAATGCTAGCGCATGAAGTTGGGACTGAACCCTGTCCACACCTCCTTGCTGAAGTTGAAGTCCGTCTCAGGTTTGGAAATGTAAAGATGCCTCTTGCTGTTTGCAGAGTAACGGCTGTGTGATGGAGGCATCTGTAGCAGGTGTAGTTGGCATCCAGACATGGCATGTAATTAAATACAGGCAGCATGCAGGCCTGACTGTATGCGCTTGGCCAGATTTTCTGGTTTTGGGCAGAGTTTGTGCAAGAACAGTGTGAGAACCTCTGAGAGGTCGGATGGTAAAGGTATTTTACCCAAGGCCATGTATGTTACAAGAGCGTAAATGCCGTGATGTACTTTCTCTATAATTTATCCATCTGTGTTTATATAATTTTAGCTATATATATTGAAAAAATTCTACGCTGCTGTTTACAAGAGCATCCCAATTTGCTCACTTTTCTTTCCTGATGCACATCTGTAAAAAAGCAAAGGGTCCCACTGGCACGCTCTGAGCAAACCATGCCCTCTCTGACCTGGTGGGGTGTTTGCTGCTTGAAACAACAGGATCTCAGCAAGGGAGGGACTCCTGCCCCTGCATCTCAGGATCCGCCGAGTTTTGGTTTGGCTAGCATGTGGGATCGCTCGAGCGGCCAGCCCTGCTGCCTGGCACATGCCATGAGAAGTCCCGCAGTATTTGGTGCAGCAGAAAAGAAAACTCTCGCAGGGGGATGCTATGACTTTGCCTGTGCATCTGCAACAGGCCGAGTCTTCCTCTTTCAAATCTGATTCTCCTGGCTCTGGATTTTAATTGCATTTACTTCCCTTGGCGTATTGGAGGAATTTCCTCCAGGCTTTCACTGAAGACCTCAGCCCTGGGACTGCAGAGCCAGCAAACTGTCCTCCGGGGCCAAGGTGCCATCTGGGTGCACATCTCTGACCTGTGCAGCCTCCGGCATGGCAGTGGTGCTAGTGGAGACCTTACGCATTTGTGAGTGCTCTTCTCTTTTGCACACAAGAAGCTGATGTTACCTGTTAGGCAATATTAGGCTTTTCACCTGGCCCCTCTTTTACCCAGAAGATTGTTTCTTTTTATATCCCCAGAGAGGGAGATGGTGCCAGTCATGAACAGAGGTGGTGCAAGGAGAAACTAGCATTTTACCTGCAGCTTCCTCTTCTGCATGAAGCAACATTGACCTTTCTGTTCACAAAAGTGGAAGGCGAGGAGGTTCACTCAGAGCGTATAAACCTTGCCCTGGAGCTGAAATGAGCTGTTTCTGATTGATTTCCAGGATGATGGAGGAGAGGGAAGCCACCACAGGAGGATATGAAGATGGCCTTGGGCAGAGGCACTCTGACGTCTCAACTGATCTGTACAGCTCACAGTTTGAAAACATCCTAGACAATGCATCTTTATACTACAGCGCAGAGTCGCTGGAGACGTTGTACTCGGAGCCTGATAGCTACTTCAGCTTTGAGATGCCACTCACTCCCATGATCCAGCAGCGCATGAAGGAGGGTGGCCAGTTTTTAGATCGGACCTCAGCATCGGAGTTGCCAGATGTCCTGCAGCTTCCCCCTGACAGGGAGGCAAAGGGCTGTGGTGAAGGCATCGCCAATGGCTTAAGGGATGTAAGCGAAACACTCTTCAGAGGAGACGTCACAGAAGTCCCTTGTTTGGAAAGGTAAAAGCAATGGGTGAGCTTTCTGTGTGCCTGCTGATTTTTACCTGATGTCTGTTCACTTCAGCATACTCTTGCAGGGTGTAGTTTTGCTTCTTTCAACACTGCACGTTTTCTGCACAGAATAATTACCAGTCTAAGTGTGAGCTGCAGAAGAGAAGTGAGCCGTCCAAACCTGCTCTTCATTAGAAAAGTGCAAATTTACTTTATGAAGGTTTTGTAGGTGATACTTGTGTCGATAAAAGGCTGCACAGTATTGTCACATCTCTGAGACCTGTCCCTGGATCAGTTAGTTACCAGTTACAGATGAACCTTGTTCAGCTCCAGTTACACCTGAATTTGTTAGCAGCAGTTTTAGGAACAATAACACCCTGTCCACACAGACAAGTCGTCCAAATGCAGTTTGTGATTTGGATGTTAAAGGTGTGTCTCCGGGCATAGCTTTCCTCTCTCGAACTCAGCGGGAGTTTTGCTGGTTACTTCAGCTGGGATGATGTTTTGCTCCCACCACATTCACGGGATTAGAGACTGTTAGCTGCTGCTTTCATTTGCGCACTAGTTACTGATTGAGAGAGAAGGGAGCGTTGCAAAAATGTTAATAATTTCCATTTAGGTAAAGGGAGAGTTAAGACCTATTAAGAGAAGAGTCACGTGAGAAGCAAAACCTAGGCTAAGTGGTCAAAAAATACTGTGTAATTGTAGAAACTCACTCTATGAGCAAACTTTCCTCATGGTGTGTTGTCAAAGAGTGTGGGGAGAGTGAAAGGCAGTGATCGGCAAAGTTGGGGTCGAGCCAAAAGCAGTAATCTGTGGAGGGGTCAGGGACCTTGTGAGTGACAAAGATGCCTTGGGTCTCCATCCTCCAGGGACAGGACACTATCTAAGAGTCCTTACACTAGTCCCTTAGATGAGACTTGTGGGAGTTAGTGGTGGGAAGTCTTTTATCGTTTTTATTCCTTTTGTGCTAGTGTGAAAGAAGTCCTTCGAGCAGAAGTAGTTTTGCTAACTTTATGGATTAAGTTACAGTTTGCCTTTTAAAGAACAGGCAGAAGGATTTAGCAGTTTAGAAAGTTTTTTCCATCAATCCTACTGGAAAAAAGGTGTTTAAATCCTGTATGACCCTGAGCTGCTTGGTGCCAATAGGCAATAATTGACTGCTAATCTGCTATAACCAGTACGGAGCCAGAAACTGAGGTCGGTCCTGACTCTTGCAGATCCTTACTTGTGCTGAAACTGGAGATTGCTGTAATACTGGGCAGTGGAGGACAAGCACCACATACAGATCCTGAATCGGTTACCCTGTAGTTGCAGCATCTAGTATCTAAAAAGTACTGTCAAGTAAGGCCTATATCGGCTCATCAAGCTAGAAGTTACAAGTTAGAGGGTGTGCTTGGATAATGCTTAGAGGCACATTAGGTGCCTAGTGTGGATTTCATTAGGAATTAAGTTAATTTTAGTTTAAATTTGCATCTATAGCGATAAACCAACAAAGGATATTTAAATTCTTCTTTTTCCCCCCTTAACAAAAAAAGAAGTGTCCTCAGCAGTGAGTTTGTTCGGAAGCTCTGCCGTTCTAATGTGCAGGGCTGTGTTAGGGACGAGCCCGGAGGGCTCACTGCATTAAGGCAGGTGCCAATAAAGAGCGTAGCTGCGGCAGTACAGCTAGCCACACGTGTACGCAACAGGGTAATCCTCTGGACAATAACCTTATTACGCGCCTCCCCACCCTCCGCCACGGTGTTCTAGTATCGTGTTGTATTGCACCAGGGTACAGGTGACTGACAGATCGGTGCGTGCTGTGTTGTTGGAGCCGGTGATGAATCATGATGTTACAGCGCGTGGGTGAGGAGCACTGCACGTGTGCTGGGGGCTGCATGGGAATAATTAGTGGAGGGGTCAAGACGATGTGTCGCTGTGATGCTCAGGTGAACCAGAAATAGCCACCTGAGCCGCGGGTACTATTTCTAAGAGTTTGCACGTGTGGCTGTGTTGCCTGGAGCAATCCCAGACTTGTTTTATCAATCAAAAGCCCACACGTATCATACACGTGCGGTAGCCGCTTTGGCACCTTTGTGCTTTCTGCTGTACGTGCTTGTTTCCTACGGTGCCGCTGGGGTGCGTTGGGGCTGTGGTTTCCCACGCGAGGCGCCCGCATGGCCCTGCGGGCCCCATCGCGGGGCACGCGCTGGGGTGCTCCCGCACTCGAACGAGGTGGCTGCCCAGGTCCACGCAGCGCTCCCTGGCCCCCACATCCCGCAGCCAGGGGCAGGGGTTTGCGGGCAGCGGCTTGCCTGCTGTATATGGCCAAGCCACCGGAGGTCTCTGTGCCCTCTGCGGAGCTGCCGGCTCTCCTTGAAGCCAGGGGCTCCCGCAGCTCCCGCTGCCCGCCCTGGGGTGTGAAGTCGGGGAAGGGTGGGCGCAGGCAGGAGGACCCCGCGCCCCAGGGCTGGAGGCAGGTGCGGGGTCTCAAGCGTGTGAATAGTGGTAAGCTCAAAGCGAGGTGGGAGAATTTGGGATGCGGGGGGCTTTGGAGCAAAGCAATGCAATGCAACATTGCAGGGCGGGACGACAAGAAGCATAACCCCCTCTTCCCAGAAACCGCACGGCCAACGCAAGCAAGCAAAAACTGAACCCAAAACCTCAGCAGTTCCCTGTGCCGTGGTATTTCAGCGACATAAAAAAACGTTTGGGAAAGCATGTGGTGAGAGAGTACACTTCTAACTACCAGTGCTGATTTAAGGGGGAAGAGAGAGTGGAATACTGGTAGTTCTTCATGGGCAGGTAGAGAACAGGGCGGGAGAGGCGCGGGCGGCTGAGAGAGCAAAGAGTTAATGGTTTACACCTGGAAATTGAAAGCCGTGTGCCAACTAGAAAGGAGGAGCAGGTGCTCCCCATGGCCATGCTGTCCTGGTAGCAGGTAACTGAGCACCTCAGCACCTTTTGCATCTCTCTAGAGAGATCCTGAGCATAACTAATATGCAGACCCTTGATGGAGTGAGGTTTTAATGCGTACTAGCAAGGAAATGTGGTTTTGTAATGAATAAGCAGGAGGGTAACATCCTTCTCCACTCTTGGGAAATTGCTGGCTCTGGGAGGGGTCAGCTTTGGTATGTGAAGGCCGGTCACATGTCTTCAGAACTGAAAAAATAAAAAGGAGGAAAAAAAAAGAATTAAGAGGCTTGCAGGCTGCAAGTTCCTATGGGCTCCTGTGTGTCTGGACGTTCCGTCCCTGCTGTCCTCCCTGTCAGCCACTGGCCGTGGTTAAACGCAGTAAGTCCTGGTGAGAGCGAGCTGTGTGACTGCCTGCCCTGACCGGCCACCCACCCTGACCGCTGGCCACCCACTGTGCCACATCATGGCAGGGGGACACCAGCTGGCCCATGGGTTTTCCTGCAGGACAGGCTGGCTTGCTTTTGCAAGCAGCTGTTTCCTAGCACAGCTTAGGTGCCATTTGAGTCTGGCCAGTGGAGGAGGGATGCTTGGCGAGAAGGGCATGCAGCTTGCCTTCCTTTGGGAACGGTTCTGCTCTTGGTGTCTTTTGGGGAGTTTAATCTATTTTCTAGGTGTGTAATGATCATCCCTCTGAGGGAAAAACAAATTTCTGCATCTGAAGTAGCCTTAAGTTTTGCCAGGTGGTGGAACTGGGGGAGGAGGTGGGTGTGTGAGGTTTCAGAGCTGAGGGACAGCCTTGACGTGTATAGGGGCCCTGTGAGGTCCCTGTGAAACATGCTGAGCCACAGGTTGCCAGTGTAATGCAGCTTTGCAGTGGCAATAAAGATAGTGCATTTGGGCTGTGTTTGATCCCTTGGCCTCTGTGATCTTGCTGCAGAGGCATGCAGTCCCAGCCATTGCGCCCGTGCCCCTGGTACTGCACTCCTCCCTGTGCTGGTGGGTTGTGTTGAAACAGAGCAAGGCTCAGCCTTCATATAGGGGAGTTTAGTCTCACTCGCAGAGGCAATAACAGAGAGCGTTTGCAAGGTGCTATCCAGATGTCGAGCCTGAGTTTGCATTGCCTGAACTGGCTGTAATCATTTACACCAAATTAGAGTTGGAGGGACATATTTCCAAAGTAATAAGATATACCTGAGGGAAAAGTTAGTTATCTTTGCTGTGTATACAGTGAGCAACAGCATCAATGTGTCTAAAACTGAAGTATGACGTTTTCTTGGTGGTGATCCCTATCTTTCTTTTCTACTTTTGGACTTTATGCACAGAATTTCTTTTAGTCTTTCAGTTTTCTGCATTCTTTATGGCAGACTTCCCATTACCTCTTCCCTTGTATGCTACAGTTAGACCAAGGAATTAAAAAAAAAACAACAAAAAAACTTCTGGCATTTCTTCTCCTGAGTTGTCTTGGAAGGTGTTATCTCTGTTGGTAGGATGTAGCCCAGGATTTTTCTAAATCTGGAGAGAAGAGAAAAAAAAAAAATCTGTATTGCAGCTCCTAATCCTCAAAAATGCTAAATATTTGCCACCTGCCATCATCTTCAAAGAATTGCTGGTGCTCAGCAAATTCTGCAAGTCCTGTTATATTTTTTTTTTCTTAGAGATGCAAACACAACTTTGTCACATATGTATTCTTTTGTATTACAAGGGGGGAAGGAAACAACTCCCTAAAGCAATTCGGTTGTTCTCAGAATAAATGCAGAACGTAGACTGCAGTTCGCAGTGGCTGCCAGGTTACTCTTAATGGTTTGAGCCTCTCATAGTAGTTGCCATTATTGTTTTCTTTCTTCTGTGTTGTGGGTCATTTCCAGCAGTTTCTTAATTGGCACTCTGCTTATTTCTTCTTTGAGACGATAAACTTTGTTGACAGATAAACACAGTTTTCATCCCTTTCTCCAGGTTGATTCTCTAAGTCTCCTCCCTGCATGCCAGTTATACTTTTGGTTTTCTATTTGTGCTCCGGTATTTCTGTCCAAGGTAGCTTGTATTTGATTTTCAATGCAGGTATGAGACTCAGTACTTTCATATCTAACATGTAACCTTTATTTGTTCATTAGTCTGTCTAACAGCAATCTGGTGGAACTTTTTCCTCCTTTGAAGACGTGCCTTGTGACTAGTTGAATTTTTTTCATTTAGCATGAAATCTGCCAAGATCCCTGTGTTCCTAAGCAGACATTTTTTTGCCTTCGGGCATGCCTCAGCTCATGACAGACTCTGGGACCTAGGAGAGGTAGGGCTGTGGTAAGGTGGTACGCCGTATTTGCTACCATCCATATGCCCAGGATAAGGCAGGTTCTTCAGAGCAATGCCACTCGTTGTTGTCCTAGAAGAGTGAATGCATCAAATGCATCTGCACATGGTGAGCAAGCAAACATGTGCTGGAGCCCATTTGCCTGCAGATGAGCTACCGCATCTGTCGGTTGTTGAGCCACTAGTAAGCACAACATGCTGGCATGGGTATGTGAAATCCAGGTAAAGATGAAGTGGCACAATCTGCAGGGGTAAATTTCTGAAACTGTTGGCATTTTGGCAGCCAAGGATTTGCCCCTTTATGGAACAGTTTAGTAATTTTAAAAAAGTTAAGCCACACTGTTCGTGTTGGTATTCCCTGCAGAAAGGTGACATCACTTTATCAAGGCTCTGGAAATACAGTGTGTGATTTTGCGTTTGATCTGGCTAACGAGGTGCTTGCAACACCAGTTTAGTGAGAGTTTGTAAAACTGCTTTGAGTTCCTAAATAAACTGTTGTTTTAGGGAAAAAAGGGCTGCTGACTTTTCGCCTCTTCAGTTCCCAGCCTCCTCTGAACATAAAACAAACAAAACAAAAATTCAGGAGCTGACAGAGACAGAAAAGAAAATGGGGAAAAAAAAAAAGAAAAAAGTGGAGCAGCTGATCAGTTCGCTGCACAAAGCGCCTCAGTATAAAGCTGTCAGCAGCTCAGCTTCTAAGCTGGCATTTGTTGGCATATCTCCATTAAAGTCAAAGCCATTTAGGTCAGGAAGCCTTCATTCACCGAAACTGAGGCGTGTCTGCCAGCACCGAGTCTGTTGAAAAGTGCAGCCTGCCGTCTCATCTGTTAGGCACGACTGGCTGCCAGCCAAGCCCCCCTCCACGTTATTGCTGGTTAACTCGCTTCTTCCTCCGTCCGTCTGTCCATTGGGATAGAGAGAGGCAGAGGCTGGCGGCTGGCAGGGCAGCGTAGAGGCATGTATAGCTTCGGATGTGTTGCGGCAGCACCGGCGGCGAAGAATGGGGCACGTAGCTTGCAGACTCCTTACTAGCACAGCTGGGTGAGCTGTGGGTTGGTTGGTAATTGTTTTTCCTTTATTGTGGAAGTCTGTCTTTTATTATTATTAACTATTATTTTTGAGGACAGGCAGTTCATTTCGCTGCATGGTTGGAACGTCAAGCTCCTGTGCGGTACTACTTGCCAGCGCTGAAATGCTTCATCTGCACGTCTGCAGGGGAGCCTTAACCAAAAGGCGTAAACACCTATATTTTTATGCATCTGTTTTGCTCCCTGCCAGGGAGGACCAGCTGCCCTGTTAATATGCAGTCTCTGGGCCAGTCTCCAAACAGTTAAACGAAGCCCGAGGGAGAGGGGAAGTACTTCTTGCTGGCTTCCCAGTTTTGCTCCTGTCCTGGAGGGCCCTGCAGGAGCTGCCTGGGGAAATGTCACACCGGCGCTGAGTGCTGGGATGGCTCTTGGCACCCACATCTCGAGGCTGGTGGGTGGGCTCAGGGGAGAGAGCCGGAGGGCTCCCGAAACACTCAGGGGCTGAGTGTTTTCTGAGCAAGGTTACGGGTGTGCAGTGCATTGTTTGGGTCTGGTTTTTGCTCCTGTCTCGGGGCAGGTGGGCAGGATCCTGAGTGTGGGACTATCCTGATGTATCTAAGAGACTTGTCTACACGTCAGTGCATCTGTCAGAAATACCTATTGCGGGGGGGAGCCCTTGGACACCCTCTGTGGTGAGGGCCATGTTTTCACTTTGTAGGCACGGGGGCATTAATGTGATGAGAGTGCCTTTGTGATCACTGACCCCTGCAGTGATGCAGTGATGTAAGGAGGCTGAGGTCAAAAGGGAATCAAACCTGAAGTATTTTTAGCAAAACATTTGTACTTCAGGTGGCAATGGGCCAGCGTGTCTGTGTAATAAAGGACACGCTGTCTCTCGGAAGGGCTGCAATGCTGTCCATGCTTGTGGTGGGACTTCTTGTCCTAATGCAGTGATCCTGTAATGATAGCGTTTGCTTTTGCTGTAACACAAGCCTACCAGGAGTGGCATTTTCTGAACGCTTTAGCGGTTGGCTCTCTACTTAACGATCGGCGGGACAAATCAAAGGCAAAGGCAGATGATTACAGGGAGCAAGAGGTTATTTTTAAGGAGCAGCATGCATTTCAGCCCCTGAAATTGACTTTGCATGCGCATTTTATTGATAACCAATAGGAGATTACAGAACTTGTCTGTTTATTTTTTACTTCGCTTCTCTCTGTGTGAAGTGACAAGGCTGCGATACTTTTTAATGGCTCCTTGGTGGGTACTCTGGCTTGTAGAAACCATTCTCCATGTGTCTTGGCCGATGCTGTGCTTGTGGGACACCCGCTGAATCGAGTTGCAGCGAAGTGCAGCTGTGTCAGTCCTCAAAGAGGGATCTACTTCAAAGCGTGTCTTTGAAGAGAATCCATACTTAGGACTTCAAAGCTGATCAAACCATTCGGAGTAAAATAGCACAGTGAGTCATCTGCTAGGAAAGGGCATTATTTTTATTTGTGTAATTTTTCTCTCCTTCCTGCAGTTGTATCTCGGAAGAGACCTGGAGCTGGAGGTAACTGGCAAGGTAAATCGTTGTTTGACGTGATTTTGTGCTCGCTCTCTCCTGGTCCTGAAGAAGCTGGTTAAGAGCTGCAGCAAAGCTGCAGCACAGCCGTTCCCAGCCCGTCTGTGTGGTCAGTCATTTGTAGCAGGAACTGACTCATCATGCCCCACTGCTGCTGGGATTTCTTCGCTTTCTCGGGTGGGGCTACTCCTTTCAGAGCCAGGCTGCTCAAGCACAGCTTTTCAGCTCCCTTGAAACAAATTTCAGCCTGTGCCACGGATGGTTTCTGGTCGGCTCTGAAGTGTGGAAAGGTATCACTGGTTGAGCATCCAGGTCTCTCTGAAGGATTGTGCGGCAGGGATTTGTTCCCTCAGAGCAGGACTTTTTGCAGAGGGAAGTCTGCTCCCCCTCTACCCAGTCCGGGCTGGTGTCAGGGGCATCTCAGTGCTTCTGCCTTTCTGATGTCCCTGCCGTGCTGCGAGGTGAGAGCTGCTGCTGGAGGGGCTGTTGATTTAGAGATAAAGTGTGCTCTTCACAGCCAGAGCTGATGGTTGTGGTTGCGAAGATGGTGTCCTCCGTTTCAGAACCAGGAGGAGAAGGCGGCAAGCTTGGAGTGAAGGCATTTAAAACAGTAGGGCCAGCACAGTGGTGCAGAGGGTGATTATCAGCCCCAGTGTGGCTCCTTGGCAGATGCTGTACCCCTGCTGAAAACAACATTTGTTCTGGCTCTAGCTTCAGCATGCCGGAACAGCTCTCCACCCTTCCTTGTTTTTAATCATTGCTGCATTTTGCTCTGATGGACTTTGCTGGCAAATGCTTGACTTAGTCTGCATCAAAGTAAAGCTGATATTAAAGGTGTGCAGATTTATTTGAGAGAAAATGTCATTTTTCCTCCTGTTTTCTCCTCCTCTCTTTCCAAAAAGATCTGGGAAGGTCCCAGCCCTGTCTCATCCAAGCTCACCCTGAAATCAGTGCATCCAGTGCACTCCCTCTGGATGTGCACGCTGGATGGATTAGTGTTCCCCGGGGAAGGCCTCCATGTACATCTAGGGGATACCATGTGCCACAGAGCATGTGCTACGCTTTGGTCTGGCAAGAGCTGCAGGCAGTGGCAAGCAGGCATTGCTGATGCGGCTCGGCTGAGGACAGCACTTAGGCTGAGTTGTCACGTCCTGCCACTCAGTGTCAACTCTGAACAGCATCTCCTTGTTAGCTGCAGGGGCAGTTACTCTGTGCTGGATCTGAGCTCTTCTCCCATAAAGCAAAACGCTAACATGCTTTTCTTCTTTGGGACAAAACAAGAGAATTTTTTTCCTGTGGATTTGCTAAAAAATGAAAAGCATCCCAAGGTTTAAGGCATCCAAAACTACAGGTACTCGTGCCAAGGTGTCTAGTAGTGGCCTAGTAGTCTGGGAGAGCAGGCCACTGAGATATGAGGTGCCTGTATCCTTACCATTACGTTACTGGCCTTAACTCTGTTTTTTTTTTGTCTGGAAGGTCCAGTCACTCCCCAAACATACTTTGCTGTGAAGGGTTTAAATTTTGGTGAAACCCGAGGTGGGAGGAGGAGCGAATAAGTGAATCTACAATATTCTTAAACAGATCAAGTGTGCTAAGTGCTGAGCATGACGTGATTGAGATACCTTGGCATTGGGAGCTAAATCACTGTAGACCTGGTCGATAACGGAATAAGTGAAGAGAACAGTATAAAATGCTTCAGACTGTGCCTAGCTGTTACGGTGTGTTAGAGGAAACCAGCTTTACAGATGTTAGTCTGCCTGTGTTTCATCCATGAGTGTGGAGAGGTGGCTGCTGCTCTTAGAAGGTATTGAATTTAGCACAGCACCTGTTTATCGAATTGCTGTAATTTCTGCTGCGTATGGTGGTCACAGCCTCTGTGCATTCATTGTGAACGTGGGGATGCTTTGGCAGGAGGAGGGAGGATGTATTGGGGATGCATTGCTGGGGACAGAAATAAGAAGGTCTAAGGACCTGGTTTCTGGCCACAGCTCATGCCCTGTGAAACCAAAGGGGTCTGTATTTTTGTAGCCTGTGTTTTCTGATAGCAGAGATTAATGTAAGAGCCTCTGGATGAAAATCAGCAGCTGTTGCTGTACAGGCAATTACCAGTAGTATTTTTGCAGCCCCTTTTGGCTTTGATTCCAGGATTAGGGGGAATATATTCTGTTACATTTTCAACCTTCTTTTGCCAGTGGAGGTTTCTCATTTTTGTGTGATAAAGGGTAAAGCTGTGTGAGAAATCCGTGTCCAGTCTTGCCTGCATCACAAAGCCCTTTCTTGACTCTGTGTAGCTGTATTGCTGCTGTGGACTTTTCATGTGTAGAAACTGTAGACTGCAGAAGACAGACCTGTTTGCAGCCTTGGTTGCTTCTAGGCCTTGGTTAGAGTCCATTATAAGCACGTTAAAGAGGGAGGTAAGTATTACTATCTCTGTTCAGCAGCTGGGGAAACTGTGGCGTGCAAGGAAAATAGTGCACCCAGAGAGACTTGGAGGTAAGATGTCAGCCTTTCCCCCGAGTAACACTCCCCAAACCCTGCTAGAATGATCCGTCCAGAAGGCAGCTTGCAGTAGTAATGCACAGGGCGTGTGCGCTTTCTAAGCCTTTACTGCCGTGGGCAGTGAGTCTTTTTACCACCTAAAACCCTTGAGAACTGAAGTCTCACTTTAACGTTAACAGACTGGCATTTTGCTTGAAAAAGAGGCTTACGTTACAGACAACCTATATTACTGATTTGATTGTCATCTTCTTAAGTAATAAGCTAATTAGCTGTTGGAATAACTGAAGTAATTATCCCTTATTCTTTGACCTGATACATATATGGGGACCCTCCATCAGGATGAACTTTTACATCAAGGAGGCTGGAAGATAATGTTTCTTACGCAGCCCCGTTGGCAAGTTTGTGTGAGCAGGGAAAAGAGCACGCTTTCCTTCTTGCTGGGTGTTCCTCCGTCGCCTCCCAGCCGCTGCTCCGAGAGGCAAAACAGAAGCTAGAAGCTGCCGTCCTGTTTATTTCACTAAAGTGGCAGATGCTGGCACTTCCTTTCTTTTTAAAACTTACGGTGGTTTGCGGTAATGTTGAGTCTCCTAGCGCACTGGTTCCTAGCAGGGTGCAGATGTTTCTTGTCAGTTTTGGCAATCTTTCAGGGCTATAAATATTGCCTTTAATAAAGGGCAGTGGTGAAACAGGGTTGTGATTTACGAGCGAGGCTTTGCAAGTTGGCATAGCTTTCGAAGCAGCATTTGTATGTGGAAGGCTTTGTAGAATGGTTAGCTCACCTGGTTATCCTTTGCTCTTGTCAATTGTTAGAGCTGGGAGTTCGAAACCAGTCATGCCTGATTTGAATGGACAAAGCACGTTGCTTGGGGTGTGTGTCAGAGGACTCTGTAATTTGTTTTGTTTTTTTTTTTCCCCACAAGTTTCGAGTAGATGAGATTTAGAGAATTTCGGACATTGTGCTTTTGGAAAGGGCTGAGGAGGCATTTCCCACAACAACGGTATCAGGAGGGTCTTTATTTGTTTTCTAGGGTAGCTAGTGGTCCGTGATGTTTTTGAAATTGTTTTTGCAATATAAATTCCCTACTGAAACACTGAGACTGATATCTTTTGTTTAGTACCTTACTATTTACACTGAAATAAATGCAAAATCAAATATCCAGTACTTGTAGGAACAGGTTAGAGGTCTGTTTTCCCCACATACTTGATAAAAAAGGTTGTACCTGCAGTGTGAATGTGTGATACTTCTGATGTTCTAGCAGCACTAGGATGATGGAAACAGAGGTGAAATGGGCAAGTCTGCTTCCTGTAGGAGTACCACACACCTCCTTCTCTTAAACCATGCATGGGAAGAGAGGTGGGGCACAGGTGATGATTTGTCTGGAAGGAGGCATGCAGAATAGCAAAGATTTTTACTTTAAGCTCACATTATATGAAAATCTCATCTTGAAAGGGTTAAAAAGTGGCTAGCAGACATTTAAGTAAATGTCTAGATAATTGTTACTGGAGCACAGTGATAGGTTTTTCTAACCGTGGCTTGTCAAGCTGAAAGATTACAGTGGTGTACGAAACTGTGGTATGTTGAAGGAAGTGTTGTGTTTAAAATCATCTTTAACTCATTCCACTCATATCTGCCCTGCGCGTGACCCCTGCTGATCATTCATTAGCCCTGTGTAAACAAGGATTTAGTGGAAAGAATTTATGTATAGTATTTTTTTTTTAAATAGAAATGCTGTCACACACACACAGAGCTGAGATTTTGCAAGAATTTTCATGCCAGCGTCAGAGAAAAGCTTTTCCAAAGTTAAAAGCCTGCCTGTGTGCAGGGGTGTGTATGTGGGGGTGTGGTTTCTAGTGTGGAGGGCTCTTTCCTCTTTGAGGGGAGAAGCAAAGCAGGCACGCAGCTCAGCCAGAACTTTCCTACTGTGGTAGAGGTGGGAGGAATCTATAAATGCATGATTTATGTAAAGTGCCCTGGGATTGCCATGCTCAACATCCTCGCTTTGAGCAGCCAGTGAGGGAAATTATTGCCACCATGAGGGAGCAGGAGGAAAGCAAGCAGTCCTGCAGGCTGGCCTGGATGGCTTGTGCCTCTCTCCTGTTCCCCAAACTGGGTTCCTTGCTCCGAGTCCTGCTTTTTCTAGCAGTACCTCCCTGTCGGATGCCTGCCGGTCATGGGTGACACAGAAGCCACTGAGACTTCTGTGGATGTTGTTTCAGATTTGGGGAGTTGTATTGTTTCCAGGACAACTGGGGAAGAATGAGGAAGGGACTTGTTCAGAGTCAGCTTGGAGCTACTGAGAACGCTGGCTTGCTTTGCTCCTGGAAAATGGCTAATGGCCTACTTTTACAGGGACCCCTTCAAGCCAAGCAGGCGATTGGGTTAAAAACTACTAGTGCTTTTGCTAGAGGAGCCAGTGTTGTTAGGTGCAGCTGTAGGGTGATAATAGCAAACAGCTGTCTGTGAAGTGAGCACAAGTTGTGGACACTCAGCATGCTCAGAAGGTGAGTGCAGAGCAGAATGTGTTTCTGGGCTGTAAGACCCATATTTAGGTCTCCATGTTTAACTCTCTTAACCTCTGATGAGGTTGCTAAATAAATGTCCGTGTTCTACACAGCTCCTTCAATTAAGTGGAATTTGCTATATTGTGTAATCTTGCCTCTGTACCATTAATTGCCTTCTATTCTAAGAGGAATTAAATCCTTCTTGAAATTGTAATGTCATCTTATCTTTCTTCTTTCTGTTTTTTTTCCATCTCATAGCAATGCTGAACTGCAGAATATGGTGTTAGACTCCAATGCTGCCATGGGGAGCAATGAACTTCAGGAGAAAGATTCCACTGGAGCCCTTGGTCACGATCTCAGCAATGGCAGCAGCAGCAGCAATTTGGAAGCAGCCAGGCGCCTGGCTAAACGTCTCTACCATCTGGACAGATTCAAACGCTCTGATGTGGCAAAGCATTTGGGTAAAAAGTATGTGCTGATATGAGGCCTTCAGCCACGTTTTTGTTCTTCCTTGTTCTGGAGGAGTTTACTCTCAAATGATAACCTTCACTTTTTTTTTTTTTTGTTTGTTCAAAGCAATGAATTCAGCAGGCTTGTGGCTGAAGAATACCTTAAGTTTTTTGACTTCACAGGCATGACGCTGGACTACTCACTCAGGTACGTGCCTGTTTGCAGACCTTATGCTCTTGTTTTCGTAATGATGCTGTTTGCTGTGTTGTCCTGATTGAAGTGGTTGTCCTGTGGGGGCGTAAGAGGGTGAAGAGAGGGATGTGATGCGTTTTTGGGACAGAGGTTTTCTCTTCTGTTTGGCTTGGCATGCTGCCGTACTCCAGAGTGTTATTGGAACGGTGGCATTTCCTGGAGAGGGAAATCTTTGGGTGGACCTTCTTAGAGATGGTCCTGGATGCAGAGGAGATGGAGAAAAATGACCAGTCACTCAGTAAATAGAGAATTTGTAGTCTGCCACATGCTGCTGGGGAGGGAAGGTGTTCTCCACTGAGCCACGCAGACTTTTTGGCTGATGCCTTTTGGAACTTGCTTTGCCCAGCTGTGGTGCACAAAGCCAGGAAAAGGGTTTGCTGTGGTTGGGCAGCCCCCCTCACCACACCCCTCTGAGGCACCCAAAAATGTGCAGAACAGCAAAAGCTTCTGCATCGAAAATGCCCTTGAGAGTTTGGTAGCTGCCAGCGTGGGTGTTTGAAAACCTAGCCCTTCAATTTTCCTTCCTTTTTACACTGGAATTAGGCCTCAACAATGTTTGTTTTCAGTATTTTTTTTCTTAGGAGAAAAAATACTTAACGCCAAGTTTGTGTAGCGGTGGCCTGTTAGCACGATTGCTGATGTTCTGGTATTTAAAGGGATTTAAAGTGACCTTAATTCATCTGGCTGAGGTTACTCAAGTGAGTTACGTTTTTGTCTAATGCTACAAAACCAGAAGGTCCACCAGGCACTTGCCAGTCTTGTTGCAAATGCATTTCCAGGGGCTGAGTCCAGGACACTGTGGCAGACCCCAAGGAAAGCCCAGAGTCCTGCCTGCCAAAGGAAGCGCGGCAGCAGAAGGGTGAAGCCACCTGCTCCTGTGGCAGGGGCATCAATGCTGAGCCAGAGCACCCTCTCAGCACAGGGCTGGAGTGGTGGGAGGTCTGCTGCTCATTCTGGGTTTTAGCAGCCCTGAAGTGCAGTGCTAAATATACCTGTCTTTTAAATTGTGAAATCCAACACCTAATTGCTTTGTGGCACATGTTCAGGAGGTCTCTGCTCCCGGTAGATCTCCTGTTAATATTAGTAGTAGTGACCTTCTCTAAAATACACCCTGGCATATGTGGGACTTAGACATGCCAGGGGTTTGCTGGGATTTCAGCAGTAGCTGCAGTGACTGCCAGCTGCACACCCTGAGTGTGCAGCAGAGGCTGGGGACAGAGCAACGTCCCTAAGCCTGGAGGAGCCACGGCAGGCTGCCTCATGCTTTGCAGAGAGCGAGATGTAGCTGCCCTGTTGCTGCTGGCTGGCTGACAAGCTGTGGTTTTTTAAGCATTCTGGAGCCTGTTGCAGCAGCCCAGACCCACGCATCCCCAGGCTGAGGGAGGCCGTGGTGCAGTGCGTATCTCCCATCAGCGGCAAGTCTGGGACATGGGGAGAGTTGTTCCTTCATTGTCCTGCTCTGCTTCCGTACCCTGGACCCACATTGTCCATGCATCTCCTGAGTGCATCTCTTGCATCCTCCGCAGGGGGTGTTGAGGTGGGAACACTGCTCCAGCCCCTCTCAGAGTCCATCCTGGTCCTCCTGATGGGCAGAAACTTGCCCCTGTGGCCCTCAGCTGCAGCATCATGCTCTGAGAGTCACAAATCTGCCTTGTTTCTTTACCAAATGTTGTTGCATCAGTTGCCTCTCTGAGGCAGCTTCCAGGGACATAAAGGTGCTGAAGAGGAGAAGGTGTAGGTTGGTGGTGTCTGGCGTGGGCAGGGGATGTTGCTGGAAAGAGCCTGAGCTGAAGGAAGAGGAAGGGTGGCTAGTTGTCAAAATGTCCCATGGGGACATGAGGTAGGAAGGGAAGTGAAATCCTGCGAAGGCTCAGTTGTATCTACTTGAGAATTGGGTTATTTGCAATACATTACACGTGAAATTAAGTTATTACCAGGCAGATCACACTCTGTATGGGTGCGAGATTGTTGCAAGTACAGCCCTTCTCTGACCTTACATCAAAGAGGAAAAATCAAAGTTTATTTGTCCAGGCTAGATAGACGTGAATGTTCCAGCAACGTATTCCATGCCTCACAGATTTGATGTTAGTTTCAGTCTCATGGAGGATTTAAATACTGTCTGTTAGGCACTCGTTTTGTATGCTGTCTTGCTTCAGACCCAGAAGGCTGTGTTTTCAGGCTTTTCTAAGAAGCATGCTGACAAATGAGTGTAGGCCGATACTGCCAAGGTCGTCTCTTGGCTCCAGGACGTGGGGAAGTGCAGAAGTTCTTTGGCTGTGAGGCAGGGTTTTCTAGCAGGAGGAACAGCAGCATGGTTAAGAGGCCGGGGTAGTTGAGTGTCGGATGAAGAGTGAAAAATGCCTGTGTCCCACCTCTTTGAACAGGCTGACTGGCTGTATCTAACAAACGTGCTCAGATGTGCACCAAGCCCTGCACCCTGGACTCTTATGAGCAGGAATCCAGGTGGGTCATGTTGCCCCTCTCGCTGTTGAAGCTTCGTGGGAGATGTTGCGGCTTTTCTGCCCTCTTTCCCAGATGTTTTCTGAAGGTCAAGGAGTCACACTGCCCTCTGCAAGACGACTGGTGTGATTCTGGCTGCTCTGAGAGGTGACCTTCCAGAAGGAGGACCACACATTTGATGTGGGCTCTGAGTCTGCAAGTGCAGCTACTTGACTTCACCGCCTGGAGTAGCTCCTCTGATTCTGATGGGAGTACTACTGAGTGTAAAGTTAAAAGGTTCAGGGGTGACGGACAATTAGAAAAGGACAGAGAACACCCTGGATGTCTGTTGTGCATAAGCAACACCTGCTCCAGTTCCTTCCCCAAAGAAAAGAAAAATAATAAAAATAAGAACGGCTCTTTCAAATGGTGTAATTGCTTATTAGTTTGTGTGCTCCGTGGCTGAGACCAGTGGAAATTTATCTCCTGCTTCATTTACGATAATGTTGGGATTTACTGCACACAGTATAATAGCCCGTTTTCTTAGAAAGGCTTCTTGTAACTGAATGTCTGGCGTGTGCTTATGTACTTCTTGCTGTGAAGTTTGCTTTGCTTCATGCTCTGTGTGAGGCAAAAAAGAGATTTATGACTTTAATTTCACCTTTTTCTGCTCCTCTTTTAGGAGTTTCTTTAAAGCCTTTTCACTTATCGGAGAAACTCAGGAACGAGAGAGAGTTTTAATCCACTTCTCCAGCAGATACTACCAGTGCAACCCAAACACCATTTCTTCTCAAGGTAACTTTGTTTCCACTACGAACCTCTTTGGTCCTCTCCCTCTTCCACCATTCTTGACGTCAGTAGCATGTATGGTGCGTGCCTGGGAACTGAAGGCATGTAATTGCCATGCCACACTTCAGAGACTGCCTGTGGTTAGCATTGAAAGCCTCCACATTCTCGACACGTAATCGTGGTAGGGCAGTGAAAAATCTGTCCACAGTCAGGAGAGGTGTTTATGCCTTGTCAGTGTAAATCCTCAGTTGCAGCATCTCCAGATTTGGGTGTGCTCCGTTGTGGTTTATGGTCACGCTGATTTCCAGCCTGTGTGGGTGCCTGTACTCTAGCTGCGCACATGTGGACAAGAATAGGTCCCGTCTCAGGTGGAAGAGAAGCCATTCGGTTTCCCTGCTCCATTCAGTGCTTGTGTCTCTGCGCGGGCTGGCAGCAGGCCTGCCAGTTCTTGCCAGGTGTGGGGGTGAATTTTTGGGTGCTGTATCCAGACCCTGGCATGGTTTCATCTTGACTAGCTAACATCAGTTGAAGTGCTGCCTCCTTGCCAATGTTTTCAGTCATTTGGCAAATGGATGGGGGAAACAAACAAGCACAGAGATCAAACCTGAGGAAGGTGGCATTGGAGAAGAGGATGAACTGTCTGCTGGCATAGCTGCCGTGTTCAGCCACCTGTGCCGGTGGAGGCATGCGGCCCTGTGATTGCAGTGCGGACTGATCACACCTGAGAAAGGGAGGAGGGCGAGAAAGAAAATAAACACGGGCTAAGTAAGCTGTGCCTTTAGTCTCAAGTGTAAGTGAGAAGGAGCTGCTACACTTGGAGGTACTACCGCATTTCCTTACCCCTTGCTTTGTGACCTGCCTCCATTGCAGTGAGGTCATGTTTGTCCACTTTGAGCCTGTTCAGCTTCACTGGCTGTCAGGCCAGGGAGGGGAATAGGTAGCAGTAAGACAGGGTCTTCTCCCGTGCTATCTCTGTCCTCTTCTCTAATGCCTTCCCTGTTTCAGGACACCGCAGGCAGACAGGTAGAATAGATGTGTTGTGTCCAGACCTAAATAGTGGCTTGCATGTTGATGTGCCAGCCTTACTTAGTCCAGGGTGTAGGAGGGACGTTGCCACTTCTGAGCCTGAGTAAGCATTTAGATTAAAGTGAGTCCTGCAGGCTTTGGCCAGGATTCTACATAATATTGATGCTGTATTTCTACTGTTAGTAGTAGAGTGCTACACTGCAGAAATATGGTGATTCCTTTCAATGGAAATCCAGGATTGCATTTGCTTTTCCCTTTTCCCTTTTCCGTCCTCTGGATGCATTTGCAGTTTGGAAATGAGACAGCAGGCTTCTCTAGAGAAATGCATAGACCTGAAATGCAGCATCACAGCTCCAGATTCAAGCTGCTTTGGACTTACTACTGCTATTGATAATAGTTCTGTCACTTCATGCTCTGCCACAGTTCAGCCACATTGCTTGGGTGTTAGGGTCTATACAAATGTCGTAAGAAAATATGTTCCTTATCTTGGGGAACATCTTTTTGAAATAGCTTCATCTTGCAGAGGTCTAAGCCTGTGATAGTCACAGTGAGTGTGAGAGATATCTGTCCTTATCCCCCGCTAGTTTTCCTCCACAGTGCAGAGGGACCTGTGCATGGTCATTATCTGTACTCAGCTATAGAGGTTTCTATGTACATCTCCCTGCAAGTGTGTTCATGTCTCATAAATGACTCTGTGTCTTTGTGAGACCCCTGTGAGAGAAGGGAAGTGGCACCGCGTGTTTATGAACAAGAGAATGCATAAAATATTTTTCCTAATGTGTTGCTAACATTTGGAAGCTGGCTAGAGGCATTTGGGTTTTCAGAGGTGATAAATGGCAACATGGGCACTGTTGCCTTCGTCTGGATTTGTGCACTGCCAATACATTTTGGATTTTGAAAGGGTTGCCTGGAAAATGAGGAGTATGAAATTGGTGTCCACTTTTGCAAATGGCAGTCTACACTGACTTTCCCAAGTCTGCCACAGTGACTCCAGGAATGGAGCTAGGGATGCAGTCTGTCTCTTCTGGCTCATTGTTGAGAGCCTTTGCTACAGGACCACTGTAGAAATTGCTGGAGCACTCTCTGCCCAATATGGAGCTAAAGCAGTGTAAATAGCTGACTGAATTTCTCCAAAATTCAGTCTAATTGAGTCCTGAATAAGGAGGGGGCCAGGGGAGGAGGAAAACAGGATACCGTGCTTTCCACTGTGCACACAAGAGCAGGTGTATTTTGCTCTTCTCTTTCTGTCCTGGAATAAATGAAGAAGAGGGACCTGATTCACGCTGTGGTATTGGTATTAGCAAGCAAAGGGTGAGAGCACGGTTTCCTGTCTAGTTTGCCTCATCCATAGGGTGCTGCAAGATAGTTTTGACAGTCATTAAAAGATGAAAGAAAGGCTATTCTGGCTTGGCAGCTGAGGGATGGCCTCACTGTTCATTTATTTAATTATGTGTATTTCTTGATAAAACAGATGCTCATTAAAGGAACAGACTCAATTAGACTGTGAGGCTCAGTTTCAGCTGTTCTTAAAGGTCCAGTTGTGGATTTGCATGTGACTCTGGTTATGTCTCTTCCTGCAGATGGAGTTCATTGTCTCACGTGTGCCATGATGCTGCTGAACACAGACCTGCATGGCCATGTGAGTATGCACAGCTTTCTGTAAACTGCTCACATTGACACTGTGCTTGAAGGGGGTGGTCTTCTGGCAGCAGGGTGCCCTGGCTGGTGCCCTGCTTGCAAAACTCCACTGCAGACAGCAAACAGTGAGAAGGCTGCACTCCCAGGCTCTCGTCCTGTGCAGGGCTTTCCAGCATTAGTCCAGCCCAGATCAGTGACATGTAAGTCTGGCATTGTGCCTGGTTTTGCTGTAATGTGTGAGGATGCTCCTTGTCCTCAGGCCCCTGTCTTTCTGGTGTGCTTTCCATCCTTCTCTAGTTACAGCAGCTGGCCCTCTCTGGGAAGCTGTGGTTGCAATTGACTTCCCCTTTCCAGTATCTGAAAACATTTGGGAAGGCAGAAGAAAAGAAGGGAGGTGAAGTGGTGCTGGGAATGTCACGAGGGGAAGGTGATGTTTGCAGGCATCCAGTTCCAGGGGGAGATGTGGTGGAACCAGAGTCTTGCTCAGCCAGGGTAATGATGGGTATGCCTAGAGCTGAGAGAGCAGAGAGGGGATGTGGGCATCCTGAGTGGCATGTATTCCCGCACCGCACACCTCTACCCACTGCCTGCCCAAGGGAAATAGTATTCCAGTTTGAGTCCTCTTAGTCACACCGGTACGGGATGCCAGCAGCCCTAGGACATGTATTTCAGCACCCATGGTGCAATATGTCTGCTATGCATGACATTCCCACGCTGATGGGAGGCATCCTCCATCCTAGAGTCAGGATGGAGAGGGAAGAACACAGGGAGTGTGGCACGATAGCATACAGGAGAAGTGGCTTCAGCCCCGTGGCTTTGGGGCTTCTGTCTGGCTGAGACCCTCCACTGCACTGCCAAGGGCTCTTCCAGGAGGACCTCAGTTGGGAGCTCCTACGCAGCAAGGGTGGTGGGTCGGGCAGCAGGAGACGAAGGCATGCTGGGTCTGTCTCTGAGGGCTGCTTGGCCCCTGTTGGTGCAGCTCTGTGGTGGGTGCAGGTAACGAAGCCGAGGCTCGTGTGTGCTTCCCCGGAGGTTTTGATGCCTACCTCCTGTTAATTGAATGGCTTTGTATGAAAACTGTAGAAGCAGGAGGGGTAAGGGAGTTGCAAACAACTTTTTTTTCTCTGAAGGCTGAGCCTTCCCCAACTGAGGAGTGTGTGAGTTGTGCAAAAGGTTGAGCGGAGGTACAGAACGTGGCCTGGTGTCCCTCTTGAGCACATCCTGCTCCTCAGAGCCATGAGCAGCCTGGGGCACCTGCTCTCCAGCCTCCTGGGCCTTGCAGTCTAGGGAGAGAGACTAAATGGCGGTGCGTCAGCCTGACAGCATTTCCCGTCGTTCCCTGCGATGCTTTAGTGGGCCCTACTGTCTTCATTAGGTACTGGAGTAAATGGTCTGGCTCTGAGCCATCATTGCTGCTGATGATTTGCAGCTGAAGCTAGGATGACTCTGGCTGTTGCAGTGTGTAACTTCAGAGGCTTACCCTACTGGCAGTCGTTAGTATGTTGTTATGTGTATGCAGCTGTAATGTTTGCCATGTGTCTCCTCTCTCTCCCTCTCTCCCGCCCGCCCCTTTTGGTCTTCCTCTTATTGCTTTGCATTTTTCAACATAGGTGGTAAGTTGGGCATTTTTGACTTGGAATGCAGCCCTGTGCAGATATACACTAATTGCCTGTTTCCTAACAAAGAATAATGGTTTGACCTATCCTTAGCATGAATCTGCTCGAGCAGGAAGCAAATGAGTCACAGGGCTTGTCTACGCTGATCTCCATTTGTTGCTGACATACTCATCATAAGTGCCTTATTTCACAATAAGCTCAACTGCTGGCAGGGCTGTAGTGCAGCTGCTCTGCCTGCAGTTCACACTTTCCCCTGTTGTAGACAAACTCTTTACTTATTACTTTATCCCTGTCTTGCCACATCTCATTCTCTTTGTAACTGAATCATTTTTGCTAGCTGTGTCTTGGAGATGCATGCTCGCTTCTCTGCAGGGAGTTCCTCACCCAGACTGTGATGCTAGAGACTTTTAAGGTCTCTCTAGACTGCCAGGCACATCTTCTGGAACCTGTGTAAGCACTGTGTGGAGATGTTAGCTTTGGTCCTGGAGCAAAACAGCCGTTCCTCTGCAACACCAATTATCTCAGTGGGTGAAATGAGCCATGCTGCTGTTGGTTTTGCTTAGTGTAGGGAAGCTGCAAACTGCTATGTGGAGGAAACAAACAGAAGCAGGCTAAAATCTCTTGCATGGAGAAAGGAAAGCATTTGCAAGTCTAGTAGAACAACTCCAGCCTGCACCCAAAGACTGCAATTACAAGCTATATTCTGCAAGCTTAGCAACCAGGGTGCCTGGGTTACGGCCAGACTGTATTGTCAGGAGCCTTCCTGATGTGGGAAGCAGCGCATCGTATGCCCCTGCAGAAGTAGCTCCTCTCTTGTGGAAGGCGGTGTTCCTACTTGCCTTCTTTCTGCTGGTCCATGCTGGCCACAAGTTGTGGGATCTTACTTTGTGGCTATCTGAGGCTGGCAGTCAAGGGTTGCTGGTTTTCCATCTCTCCCTTATCATACATAATGGAAGGGAAGTAAAGGATGTGCAGTTCAAGCTGTCATGTAACTGTAACATTGAATGGCCCATATTACCGACTGGTGCCCTTCTTTGGGCTCCACTTCTGTGTTAATTTGGGCTCTTGCTCCTAACACAAGTCACTGTCTATGCACACACCTCTTCCACTGTAGTTGTGCAGCCATGGTATACCCTAACTATGGAGAAGTTGTTTTCACCCCCTTCTGACTGGCAGTAGTGGCATCCCCAAAGATACTGTGGTCATCCCAGGGCCCTGTTTTCCCTCTACCTTTACAGTGTCTCACAGCTCATCCTAAGCTACTCCACTTTCCTCAGATCTCACTGGGCTCCTTTTTCACCAACTCAGTGTTATTATTGCTGCCTGCTCACAAGGCTCCTTGCATGCCAGGTGTGGGACTTCCAGCACCCAGGGGACTGAGTACAGACACCTTGCCTGAGGGCTGATGAAGGCTGGGATCTGAGAGCAGTTCAGGGCAGTGTCAAGCATCCAAATGGAGCAGTTTGGGTCCTACGTGAACATGAACATTCCTGTTTGTGGCTCAGCTGGGCAGTTCTCAGTCTGAGAAATAGACAGAAAGAGACAAAAGAGAACAATCCTATGGAAATGTGAAGGCAGCCTCAGCTTGTGAATCAGAAAAGGTAATGGCTGCTCCTGGGCATCTTACTCCAGCTCAGGGCAGTTGCTACTGGAAGGAAGCACTGGAAATCAGAAGATAAAGGTCTGGACAGGGCCTCAGTTGGCTGTTTCCTTATGCCCCACAGCAGGATCAGGTAGAGCTTTTCTATCAGGGGATGGTAGAGCCTCTGGAGATGTGGAGGTGTAAGGCACCATGCAGGTACCAGGAACCTTCATCATCACCCTCTTCATTACCCTCCAGTGTTTAGCTGGTTTTCTTTTTGGATGCGTGTGTGGGACTTGGGCTCCAAGTGCACCTTCCCTTTTCTTACTATATTCACACAAGGATGCTTGTCTCCGAGTAATCTTGAGAGTGCTTTCTTAGTGCTACCTGCCCTGGACTTAAATGAGAGCAGGGAGATGCAATTCATCAGATGTTGCTTATTTACATCATTTTGGAAAGCAGCATGAATATGATGTTGTGTTTCTCTGCCATCCCTTCCAGAACATTGGGAAAAAGATGACCTGCCAAGAGTTCATTGCTAACCTCCAGGGGATGAATGACGGCAAAGACTTCCCAAAAGGGCTATTGAAGGTAAGGAATGAACTGCGGAACGTGGGTTTCGTTTTTAGTGAGAGATGGTTCACAACAGAACACTCTGCTTGCATTTGCTGAATCTTAATTGTCAAACAGGACAAGAGATGGGCATGTTTCTCCCCCCTGAACATATATAATATATACAGTGTTTATTCTGTTGTTTTCCCTCTTGCCTTCACTTGATCGTGATTGAGAATTTCTGCAGTGTGGAGAGGCGAGACAATTCCAGTGGGGCCAGCTCCAGAGCTTAGGCAGTCTTGATGTCCCAGAGTGCTGCCTCCTATTTAAAGGAGACAGAAGCAGCCAGTTGTATCTGAGTATTGAATACGTAAGGGCTAATCCTGAGCACAGTGTCCCTGGAAGGTGTGTGTGTTTTTTCATCAAAGGTGCTTTGGGGTTTTCACATTAGAGCAGGAGATGTAATTTCAGATTAGAATGTGTTGTCTGGCACAGGCTGCTTTGCTTCAGGTTTTGTTCATTAAGTTTGTGCCAGGAGTTAAATCTGAAGAACAGGGAAAGAGGGCTGAGCAGGATGAATCTTGTTTCATTGTCAATAATAATGAATGTTTCATTTCTCTTTTGTCTGATTGCTGGCATGAGACAGCAGTCTGTTTGAATGAAGAGAGGAGCGCATGTGCTAGAGTTCATAATTTTTTTGTTAATGGAAATAAAAATGAGACATTGCTGCATCTGAGAGCTGACCCAAAGCCTACTGAAGTAAATCAAAACAATCACTGTCTGTTCTGTGGGTTTTGTGTCAGGCCCATTGTGAAATGCAGGATGTACCTGCATAGTTACAAGTAGCAGACTTTGGTTTTTGGTATTGGTGGTTTCTCTAGCCTCTTTGGGAGGCTTTTTGTTGGGCCCTCCTGCCTCAGTTCTTACTAAGGAGTTGGGCATGTAAACTCAGCCCCTTGTTTTTAAATGGAATGTCTTTCTTATTTAAATCTCGATGCAGAGTATTCATCTGTCAGCAGCAACGCTTGATTATTTTTTTCCCAAGGAATCTCATTTCTCACTCCGCCTTAGAGAGATGTGTTGAGATTAATTTGCAGGCTAATTACAGCCCTTATTGAATAAATAGGTCTCCAGGCTGTGTTTAAATAACCTTCTGAGTGTACTGACAAGAGACTTCCATTGGTGCTCACCTGCTGTTTATTTTCCTACTGACAGAATTATGCAGTCGGGGCTGTATCTTGTGTTTAGCGCTGACCTGGTAATGCTAAGGCTGCCTGGCTCTTTGCCTGCCCACCCAAAGCAAGGACCGGGGCTCGGGATTTTTTGAATTTATTAGTGGAGAGGAGTGGAGCGAGTGGCAGTAACTGTACGTTTCAGTAGCTACACCGCTGTCTCTGCAGCAGCCAGCCTGCCACTAGATATGTGATTACAAAGACTTAGCAGAGATTAAATTTGCATTAGTCTCAATAAATTAAATTCACAGAGCCCTCCTAAACCACAGCGCCGAAGTGCGTACAGCTTGCTGGTGCATTATCAGCGTAGCTAACGAGCATCGGTGAGGCTGCGAGCCTTCTCGCCGCGTCCTTGCCGGACGCCTGGGAGAGGAAGGACCGTTTCCACACGGTGGCAGTGTGCCCCTGTGGGAGGGAGGTCCTGAGCACCCACCGGTGAACACGGCAGACCTCTGCGGAACCTAGTGGGCTTTTCTGTCTCTCCGGTCTTTCTGCATGGCTCTGCCGAGCCCCCTGTAGCAAAGCTGAGTGATGCTGGAGGGGAAAGAAGAGGGAGGAGATCTTAACAAGTGCTTACATCTTCGCAGGTAGCTTGCGAAGCTCTCTGCAGCATTTACTTGTGGACCCAATTCACAGAGTCAGGGGTGCAAATACTGCTTGGGGCTATCCAGGACAATCAGCAGGCAGGCAGAAATGAAACATTGCGTTCAGTTAATCCCATCCCATTACCCTTGGTGCTACTGAGCGCAGTGTGGCTCTGAGTGTTTGTTTTGTCTGGATAGGAAAATAGCCCTTTAAGGGGCAGATGCCAGATTGGAGAAGGGACACTTCTGCTTTCTGTGTGATCAGCCTCAGAACATGGGATCTGATTGCTCCTTTCCACTCCTATGAGGGAGCCATTTCTTTGTTTTATTGCTTATTCTTATTCTAAGTTAAAACTTGTTCTAAGTTTTTTGCCATCAATAAGGACACTTCGGTAAATGCAATAAGGCCTCGATGTGATTCTTGGTGCGTCACTGATAGCGTTTTGAGAACAGGGATTTTACTCTGGGAAGAGATGGAAATGAGAAATGCTAATATGATCTTGCTCACCTCATATCTTTCTGCCTGTTCATTAACATTGGGGTTCACTTTTGTACACTCATCTGCACAAAGATGAATCTTTTTTCTTCTTTCTTGTTCCTTTTGTTATATCTGAGGTTGTTTTTAAAATTGAGACCCATAAAGGCAAATATGTCAAACTGTGATTAAAAGGATGGTTCTCCTCATGGGATCTGGTTGCAGTATTCATATATTCAGTACTTTGCCAGGCTGGCAGATACACATACCCTCCCTTTTGTTCCATCTTAGCTCTGGCTTGATTGTGTGTCACACAACCCATTAATGTGCCATTGGCTGCTAGTAAATACTAGATGCAGAAACAGTAGCCTGATTTGCAGTTATGTAGTGTCAGGGCATGCTGACCTGAGAGCGGTAGTTTATACTTGCTGCGTGGTTCCTGTATGCCTTCAGATTGGGGCAAATTCCTTGTAAATGAGAACTAGCATCCGAAGCTGTGATTCTCTTTATCTGGTGTAAATAAGGAGCATCTATTCATAGAATCATAGAATGGTAGGGGTTGGAAGGGACCTCTAGAGATCATCTAGTCCAACCCCCCTGCTAAAGCAGGTTAGCCTAGAGCAGGTTGCACAGGAATGCATCCAGGCAGGTTTTGAATATCTCCAGAGAAGGAGACTCCACAACCTCTCTGGGCAG